>LBNU01010326.1:131689-157999 GCA_014162995.1 Artemisia annua
AGATTTTCACTTTAGTTAAAGTGATCGATTTTGTTCATACACACCCCTTATCTATTCAACATATTTTGATCTCGAATTCGTTTTTATTCAGGATATCACATCTCTTTGGGACTTAACGACCCGGGGAAACACTAAACTCTCCAGGACTTCATTGTGTTGGTCTTAGACTTCTAGGCTATCTTTGTTACGGTTGGCCATTCACAAGTGGCCAGCTTGTGTGACAATTACCTGTTGGTTCTGAGCCAATCATGTATTGTGCACAAATGGGTTGTACGGTACAATATAGTTTAAGCAACATCCATGGTTTATCAATTACATAAATTAAGAACCTTAATTTAATGTGCAAGAGTATTGTGCACAAATGGGTGGTATGGTACAAAGTAGTTTATGCAACATCCATTATATATCAATTACACGAATTAACATCTACAAACTTCATTGTATATGCGGTTATGGAACATGAAAGGGGTTCAGTTTTGCAACCTCAAAGAATACAAAGCAACCTGCAAATCTGCAATTACATTCTAATTAAATGTATGTCGTCCTTAATTTCGTTTCCTTACAAATAATTAAACCAACAAATCTTTTAAAGTGACTTTTCACTTCGATTTTTGATGATTATAAATACCCACACATGAACACCTTCCTCATTCACAGATCAAAACTGAAAATCTCACATACACAACACAAAAATCCATATAACCTCTCGATCTACAAAATGAAAAATCCGTCAACTCAAGAAAATCAGATCAACATAAAAAAAAAAAAAAAAAAAAAAAAAAAAAAAAAAAAAAAAAAAAAAAAAAAAAAAAAAAAAAAAAAATTTCGACCCATATCTACATAGCCAACTGAAAAACGGGGTACCAAAGTTGCGGTTATCAAACTCACGAAATTCTTCAACCCATATCTACAAAACCTCAAAAACAAAAAAACAATGACTTTCGGCTGCATTGGTGGATATCAAGACCAACTAAAGCATAGGTTCCTTTATATCCGAAACAAAAAGAAAAGGTTTATAACAAATTTGTTATAATCCTTCTTTGGTTCGTTCAAAGACCAAAACACGAAACACAACATGAAGAAACCTACCCGAGACCCTCCAAAGGATCTTGAAGCCATAAAGATGCTATCTTGATACATGTACGGTTTTGAGTTAGTGTTTTTGATGTCCTATTCATAGAGTGCGTTGGATGATGATGGATAATGAGATGACATGCGTTTTTAGTTGGGAGAGAAGAAAGAGGATGGGGACGCAATGTGTGTATTAGGGTTGAAATAGGGATTATTTGGGTATGTATTGGACCGGGTAGAGTGATAAAGTGATTTCAATATGTTTCATGGGATTGGGTGGGCTTTAGAGCTTACAAGAAAGTAAAAATATACGAAAGTCCGATTTCATAAGTAAAGGCTTTTAGAAGTTAGCATTATATTTTAGTTTCTTGAAGCGGATCTTTTATGTTGGGATCACTTATTAGAATCAAAAACTATGTTTGAGGTTGCTAAATTTATAAAGCAATTGTTATTTCACCATGTGGCTACCACTACCCAAATTGTTATTCCTTTTATCATGTATAACGTATATCTGGCGGCATAAAAAAAATAGTTCTCTATATATTTGATATCTGAACTAGCCTTGAATAGGCAAGGAGTACAATCTATTGTTATATGTTCATACTCTCTTAAATACATTATCTCATTAAATTTTTGACAGAATTATGTTGTGTTCCAATTACATATTTAAGTGATTTTTTTAGTTTTCATTTAACAAAAGAATAACCAATTTTAAACGATGTATATTATGTGCCATTGTTTAAATGGTCTTTTATTGTGTTTGCAACGTATATGTTACATTTAGTTCGTAACGTCATTTGAAGAGTTGTCGTGTCAATTATATGTTGTATCATTGACAAGCATTCTTCACATTATTTACTTAACGTTGTTTAGAAATTTATATGATGAATCATGCCAATATTCTTGACCAAACTTTTATTATATTAGTTACTACTTACCATTCATTATTATTGACCAAGACAGGGGAGGCTCGGAGGGGGTGTAAACCCGATTCCCGCACAGGGCACATTTTCGAATATGGCACAAATTTTTGGAAATTTTTTAAACTGTGAAGAGCTAATCAACCAATTTGCTATGAAGAATGCTAGGAGAACTTCACGAATCATCGGTTAACTACTTACTACTATGGTATGTATTTTTAATACTATGATTTTGTTATGGATATAATTAATTGTTATAACATTAGTTATCATTTACAAAAAAAGAAAATTTGCAAGGAGTTAGGGGCATTTTTTTTCTTGGCTCGCACTGGGTACTCAAATCCTCAGGGCCGCCACTGGACCAAGTCATTTAGCCTTCCTATTTTAATAACCACTATGTGTTTCATTTTTTAGATTTATTTGAATTGTTTGTTTTTAAAGATAATGTATTGCTTTTGTTTGGTTGGTGATATTTAGCTAGAAAATGTTTGTTAATTATGATACCTGGATAATAAATTTGCCAATCATACTAAACGGAGAGTAAACACCAAATTTGTCCTTAGGATGGCGGCAGTCATGCCTCCCAAAAAACCCATACCTCCCAAATCCACCAATAATATCATTCCACCTCATTCATACTTTTTCATACCTCCCAACTCTTTTTTAGTGGCAACCATGCCTTTTTCATACCTCCCAACTAATTTTATTTTTTTATTTTTTATTTTCATAAATTATATTAAACAATTTAATAAAAACATAATATTTCATTAATAAACAACATACCATTTAAAAAAATACAAATAACATTTTAAAAAAATACAAACTAAAAAAAAAAAGAATCTTAACTTTAAAAAATAACATTTTAAGTATTATGAATCTTAACTTTAGCATGTGACAACCACTACAAGCACTATTCACGAAGTGAGATATTCCCAAAAAAAAAAAAAAAAAAAAATGCCTTTCTTCTACCGGACACACACCTGCATACACACACATACATCCACTATTCACGAAGGATTTTTTTTACCTACCTAACGGTCACATTTGCTTCCACACCGCTCGATACCTCCGAATTATATAATGCCGTTGGAGCCATGCCGCTGGCCATACCGCCGAGGTGGCGGCGGTGTTCACCGGCGGTATGGCCATGCAGTTGGCCACTGCCACCATCCTTATGATTTGTTCATTTTCACACAAACTATTAATGTCAAAAGTTACTGACATTTCATCAGTTACAAGATGTCAAAAGTTCTACTAAAAATTAGCTTATACGTTCCACATGTACCAGTTGAAGAGTACTGAATATGTAGAGACAATTTGACAAAATCTAGACCATTTATTTTGAAAATGATAAATAACATATTAAGGCCTATCAAAATAATAAATAACATTATTACAATATGTTATTTTTTTTAGTTCAAATAATAAACAATAAAGTCAATAGCAAAATCGATACTTAAATTTATGACAAAGTTGTGGTGTCAAGAAAGTCGGGGTTGTTTCAAAGCTGAATATGACCACACGGGTCAACATGAATTTTTTTTTTTTTTTTTTCTTCTGAAATTTTTATTAGTGTCTTTTAGTCAATGTTAAGAAACATTATATTCTTTTCTTAGTTTAACTATATTTCATTTGACTATGCACCTACAGTTAAACTAATCCTCATTTATGTTTTTATATAAGCATTGATTATTATTATAACGCAGTTCCATCACAAGAACAATAGGGAATTGATTTGCACACTTTTAAAATTGATTAGGACACTCCATTTGTGCATTAAATACTTGTACAGTATTAACACTGTGCTTCAACTGCATGTACATTAGAGTGTCCCAATAACATTTTGGAGTGTGCGAATCTGTGCTGGTTACTTTGATTGAGCAGGATGTGTCTACCCATACGGGAAAACATTATTGACTTGTAAAGTCATGATCACCTTCAAAACCAACTAAACTACATACGGGATCGAGTTTGGATCTTCACTTAAAATCATAAGCCCCTGAGATTTAAATGACATCATTAATCTAGTAACTTTAAACTTATAAAGATATATAAACTTTATTAACTAAAACTGTTTGTTTAATTTTTTCATTAAATCGTGTTAATTAACAGATGATTTAATGTGGAGACCCTCACTTTTATCACTTTTTATTTCAAGTCATTTTAATTGATTAAGTGAAAAAACAAACAACTTATCACATAACTTAATAAATTAAGGGCTCGTTTGGTTTGTAGATGAGTTTAGATTAGAATTTAGATTTAAATGTAAAGTTGTAGATTAGGATTAGGATTTAGATTTGATTATGAGAAAGAAAATAATATTTAAAGATATATATTATATATTGAAATACAATTAAAAAATATTTTTGTTAATAATAATATGATAGAAATAAAAATATGTTGTTTTAAAATGTAAATAAGAAGAAAAAGACAAAAAAATATGTGGAGAAAAACTATATATGGTCTCACATTGTCATAAAACCCACTAACCCCCATAACTTTTCTACATCCCCAAATATTTATCTTACAAGTCCAAACCCAAGTCCTATAAACACAACCAAACATGTGTTTCGCATTAATTAAATCCTAAACCTACAAAAACCCCACATACCAAACGGGCCCTAAGTTTTTTTTATATTAAGTCAATTAAGTTGCATTCAAAGACCACTAAAACCGTATACTTCTTTAGAATTGTAAATTCATTTAGAAATAACCTGAGCCCATATTTTGTTGGGCTACAATAGTTTCATGCAAGCTTAGCCCAATTTAGCTTGAATAAAATGTAACAAAAAAAATATGGGAAATCTGGCGAGAAAAAAGCAAAACTGACAGAAATAGCCTTCATTCCTTGAGTATCTTGTCAACAAATGATTAAAAACAAGGTTTATATTGCCTTCATGTTGTAACAGGATTAGAACTATTTGCATGATAAATTTGTAATTTGTAAATGTTCAATAATGAGGCAAACTTCAATTCAACTTATTTGAGACAAAATGCTAAAAGTAAAATAAATGGGAAATATTTTGCACACTCTCAAAATTTATTGGGACACTGCACTGTATACAATAGACAGTTGTACATTAAGTATAAACTGCTTTAACTACTTGTACAATGGAGTGTTCCAATAAGATTTGGGAGTGTGCCAATCACCTTCCAAAATAAATAGAAGTAAAATATTAAAAGTAAAAAATTGGAAGTGAATAAGAACGAAGAGTGTTTTATTTGAAAATTGATGTTTAGGGAAGATACAACCAACAACAAAAGTTACAAAAATCGTTTTTTGTATCATTTTCTCAAGAAACAACTTATAATCTTAAGATTAGAATTTATGCATAGGGTATATAACATTGAGCATGCACAATTGGTATCCTAATTGTATGCCTAAACTCACGTCCCAGCATTATGTTGGAGACAACGCATGAACCTGCTTATTCACAAACTAAGAAACCACTGTCACATCGATTTAAACATAAAATTAGTCACACTTTTAAGTCTCAATCATTTTCTATAATATTTAGCTAATTACATTTTATTTAAAACTTAAAATCTTATATAAATCATACAACTCTCAAGATCAACAAATAATACAGGAATATAAAATTGTTCGTTTCCGAGTTTCTTGCTACTAATTACAAAAAGTAGGGCCAAATTTCTGATTTGATTGTTTGTGTGATTATAGATTGAAAGAATGAACCAATTTCAGTTGGGAGAAGGAGTAGATAACACAGGAGTTACAACGAAATTTCTCACATGTAATTGTTCGATAAATCTACTTGTAAATATCAAGTCTAGCGTATATGGTCTTCACATTAATCCGGTGGTTTCAGCTTTGTCATTCAACAATATCCCTTTTGCAACCTCAATGGTAAGCTCTTTCTTTCACCCTTAAATCAAACCAACAATTTTTAACTTTAAGAGCTTATACTAGATTTTAGTTTGTAAATCGTAAGGCATAAATGGATCTCAAAATGAAAGTTGTACCATAAGCCCATAATTTATTAAGTATGTAGATGCAAGACTGACTTTCTAAAATCAAACAACCACAACTAAACTGTAAACGATTTGGTAAATATCATTTCAGGAAACACGAGCACTATATGCATCAAGTAATGGGCCAACATCTTTCTTATTGTACGTGGGGACAACAAACAAGCCTATGTACAGTGCAGGGAGAAGTATGCAAGACATTCTAGACTCGGGAAAGGGGTTGTCGTTGGTTGTTCATGTGAAACTAAGGTCAAGGTTTCACATCGTTGGGAAACTTATCCGTCCTAAATATCATCATCAAGCTGAGTGCATCTTAATCCTCAATAGAACTTATGACAAACAACAGAAAATCCAAATGCATGTTAAACAATGTAGTTTGTTATAATCCCTATGATTCATTACTGTATTCTTCAAATCAAAATATATATTTTAAAGCACGCGAAAAGTTAGCAATTGTCAAAAGAAATAATTATATTGTCTTTTTGTATTGGTAAAGTTAGATTCTGTGTTTTGAATCTTTTATTGTGTTTTCTCATTACAAATTGCTTTAAAATACCCAATCTCTTCATTAGTGGTGATATAGTCACTTCCATTAGCGTTTTAAGTTCTAAGTTCTTAGTTCACTTAAGTATAGTAGATGGTAAAGTTGTACGTACGTGCTAAACTGATTACTGTATTTTCTTAAACTAAATTTTTACTAATGTAAGTGTGATGTTGTTACCAACTTACCATTGCATATTGTTGTATATTTAGAAAGTATAGAATCAAGGAACTAACTATGCTGATCGATATGTTGACAGGCCTTGCATCTCTTTCTCCAGGATCGAATATGATCATAACAACATCAAGTATTCATCAAATAAGAATCGAAACAAAAACAAAGAATGGGTGAACCCCTTTATATTGATATTGAATAATCGAATGGGTTACATTGTTTCACAGATTCTATGCTATTTATACAAGATGAAACGTTGCTTCTTCAAAGACACAACGATTCACAGAAACGTTATAAAACCTAAACATTATCTAAATAACCGTTTCTATCTAATGGGTTTGTTGGCCTGTGGCCCAAACTGAAAATCTATCTACAGGCCTTTTTGACCCATCTTGTTTTCTTTGACATATCAGACATTAAAATCGTCCAACAGTTCCCCCTAATGTCGATATGCCAAAGTATTCAATCTGCAGTCTTTCATCTTCTACATACTCTTCTTGTTTCTTGCTTTCTTACTTTTGTTTCTTGCTTGTTTTCTTGCTTGCGTTTCTTGCTTGCTTATAATCAGAACCGAGATGGTTTCTGATTTTCTTGCTTTTGTGTTTGATCGAAAAGATCAAAAGTTATTGCTTTTGTGATCAAAAGATCAAAATTCTTGCTTTCGTTTTCTTGCTTGCTTTCTTGCTTGAAACTCTAAGGTTTCTTCTTGCTATGAACCACGAAGGATTCGGTTTAATCTTGCTATGAATCACTAGGATTCGATTTATCTTGCTATGAACCACGAGGATTCGGAATAATCTTGTTATGAACCACAAGGGTTCGGGTTATCTTGCTATTTGGTGAAAACAAATTTATGAAGAATTTGTTTGTCTTGCTATCTTCCTTGTTGGTTAACCGCCGGTTCAATGGCAGGTAACCATCTTCTAATCATTCTTTTCTGTTCTTGGTTAACCCCGGTTGGTGGTAACCGTTTTCCCTTCTTTCTTTCTCTTCAAACGGCATCTTCCTTCACCATATCTGCTCTTTTTTCTTTTATGAAAAAAAAAAAAAAAAAAAAAAAAAAAAAAAAAACAAAACGCATGTTTAATCTTGAGTGATGATTGTAAAACATGATTTGGATGTTGTTTGATCCCTTGAATCTCTGATACCACTGTTGACAGGCCTTGCATCTCTTTCTCCAGGATCGAATATGATCATAACAACATCATGTATTCATCAAATAAGAATCAAAACAAAAACAAAGAATGGGTGAACCCCTTTATATTGATATTGAATAATCGAATGGGTTACATTGTTTTACAGATTCTATGCTATTTATACAAGATGAAACGTTGCTTCTTCAAAGACACAACGATTCACAGAAACGTTATAAAACCTAAACGTTGTGATCTTTCCAACACGTTGTAACCTATCTAAATAACCGTTTCTATCTAATGGGTTTGTTGGCCTGTGGCCCAAACCGAAAATCTATCTACAGGCCTTTTTGACCCATCTTGTTTTCTTTGACATATCAGACATTAAAATCGTCCAACACGATATATGTATCATGATGTTTTAAATCCCCTCGGAATGGATACTATGTAAGTTGTGGAGGTTCGATAAATGAATGAATGATATGATGGTTACTTCAAATCCCATCGTAAGTGATCATGACTTAACAACTAGGACTTCAAATCGAATTTTTAGAAAACTGTTTCCGGCACAGCCTACTTAGAACACTGGAAAAGACATGAGACGGGGTCATGGACCGAGATTTCAAATAAACATGTTTTTATAATTAACGTTTTTTGTTCATGTTTATAGTCAAATGCAACATAGTCTTGCTACTTAATTACCATGGATTTATTTTATTTTATTTTATTTTTATTTATTTATTTTTTTTCCCAATACCTAAAAATTGGAAGTTTCTGTGACACTAATGCAATTTACAGAGGGAGAAAGAGAGCATTATATAATGCTTTCCGTTCAATATTATTCGATAGTATTGTAGCATTTTTATATGTATATGCTTGTGTGTGGCACACGCACCTTTCAATTTGAATAATAATATAATCAAGTTATGGACAATGACTGTAGTCTTATTTTGTTTTGTTTTTTTGAAGTGTACGTGGTCCTCCACTGATGATAAAAAAGCAATATCCGACATATATAGAGTGTGCAACCGTGCAGGTTTGGGCATACAATAAATACACTTATTAATACATCAATTTAATTAGGGATGAGTTAGCCACACCCTCCCTAAGCCACACCCTCCTTATGATTGATGCTTCTGCCGGTTGTACGGTATGCTTCACGGGTTGTACTGTTTGACCAAAATAGGTGGACCCCCCATGGTAGGGAGGGTGTGGTTATTGCATCCCTTTAATTAAACACTATGTTTTCGAGTTTTGAAATGAAAAAAAAAAAAAATAAATAAATAATAATAATAATGATAAAAAAAAAAGGCCGATAAAAAGGGGAGAGAAATGCAAAATAAATTTGTATACGGCGTTCCCGAGTTAGGAGAGAAAAGAAGAAAATAATTATGATAGCACGAGATGTATGCAAATGTTAGCAATGGCAACACTACGAAAAAGTTCACACATAGTTGCAGCGTCCAGCAAAATCGCAACAATTTTCTTATTTTTCGGATTTGATGAGTTTTGCAAAGGAGAAGAATAGGTGATATAATAAGATCTTAGAAATGAAATGTTTGTGATATCTTCGCGTTCAATTCTTTTTATTTGGGTGTGTAATACTTTTTGAAATGTGAGATAAGAGGAAAAAAAGCAAAACATTTGATAGTTAAAATGATTGAGTTTGATGAAATTTATGTTCATTTTTCACTTAACTTTTGCCAAATTTAGAAAACCTTGAGATTTTATATGTAGATTAGCAGTGCAAAATTTGATGGATTAGGTGTGACATTGTTCAGCATCTGTTTATGTGAGTATGATGTACAAAAGTAGACTCAGGGTATTAACGAGTCTTGCAGCCCGCGCTTTGCGGCGAAATGAATTGAGATTAGTTTGTTGTGACATTGTCTTTGGGGTAGCAATACTGGCAATAAATAATTCCGTACAATTTTGCAGCCTATTATCGGGTTTCCGACTACATTTCATTTATTACAATAAACAGTCAAAACCCCATTTCCTGAAGTGCTAATGTTAAAGAAAAAGTTACTTGGGCACAAACAGGTGACATTTTTGGCAAAACCATTGAGAGATTAGCCAACTGCGCTGAAGAGTTTCCGTACTGAGATAGCTTTCCAAGTAAACTCCCACAAAACATTTGTTGAACTCTTGGGAGTCTTGGGTGCTAGTCTTGGCAGCTGCATTGCAAAAGAACACATAAATTCCAATTTATGTATTTCACATAACAGTTAGATGTTGAAAACCTCCTATCTAAATGGCACAAAAATCATATATCATATTAGATTATGCTTACCATTTTAGATTCCCGAACGTTTAATTAATTCATAATAAATCGAAACTTTCAAACAGTTAACCTGTTCAAACTGGTCATGTATTGCAGCAGGCCCGACGCCATCTTTGCAGCTTATTGGAGCATGCAGTTCTGAAGTCTGATATCAAAGAAGAACGTTGCTTAGCATTTGAAAATGAGGATCCTTAGTAAACAAAAGCAATGAAAATCTGTTAAAACAAATGACAGGTTTTATTTTGTTATAATAGCAGTAAATGAGTTAAATTTCCACATTTAGATTCATAGATTATCAAACCGAAAACGATAGTCAAACATCGCCTTATATGGATTTAGGATTTTGAGTACTCATTGTTGAGGTCCAACGGGGGTTTGTAAGTCAATCTTTGCTCCACTTCAATGGAATCATATCTGTAACACCCCCAAAATATCGCAGCGGAAGATTGTGTCACTGGGGTGCTACTTCATAATACAAAGTAGAAGTCATAAAAAACGACCTCTAAATGAGACGTTTTGAAAAGTTACCATTCGATTAATGAATTCAAAGTTACAAACATGAGATCCCAAGTATGATACATAAATGTATACAAAATGTTTCGAATGATAAATGATGAAAGCGTAAGTCCTCAGAATATGCAGCTTGACTCTATGTTCCATGCACTAGCTATCGCCTTACTAACCTGAGATAAACATGCTAAAGTGTCAACACAATGGTTGGTGAGTTTATAGAGTTTGTTTTAAATAAGTATAAAAGCCTTTAAAGAATGTTCACACAACAAAGGCATTGTAAATCCACTCAGTTGCAAATCCCGCCCATACAAAACTTGCAACCTGTGTGTTCACAACCCACTGCTAAAATAGAGTATAAGTTAGACATGTATAAGTTCATCACAACAGTTAAGCAATTAGTCGTGAGGCTCTACTTCATCTTCGGAAACCTCACGCTTAGGATGTATCCAACATCGCAATGTTAGGATGTATCCAAATTAATGGCCTTCCAATATCGCAATATTAGGATGTATCCAAATTAATGGCCTTCCAACATCGCAATGTTAGGATGTACGTTTGTATCAAGTCTAGTCAAACAAATTGAATAATGCAATTAAGTATAATGCATTCAAGAATAACACAAATAAGTTTATCACAATCATGTATGTATGTAAGTATTTATGTAAATGCAAGTTATGTATGTAAATCAAGCAAGTAAAGTATTTGAGCACGTATCTCCCCCAAAGAGTTAAAACCAGTATTAAAAGAGTAGGGGCTATGACTCACCTTGAACTAATGATATCAAAACGTATAACAGAATCGATGGATAAGCCGAAGAAATCTCTACGCGCAACCTAGAATATGATGTCATGTCTTAGGTTTAAAATAACGATGCTAAAATATAAACAAGCCTATATACGTCTTTATATTGATCATGATGTAGTACTTGGTAGTTTTGTTTACGTTTGTTTATGAAATGGTTTTAGTTTGTATATCTCGTACTACCGTTCGGGCTATCACAATCCAGAGGTCATGCAGTAAACGTTCGAGGAGCCAGGACACTTTAAATCGTCAATCCACAATTCATCTCGACAGTTTACTCTAATGAACCCCTCACATGAAGTTCCCTAGTGTTGTAATATTCAATATGTAAAACATGTATAATAGTTGTAATGATTTCGGTTTAGAAAGCCTTGAGGTCTTAGTCGTGGCCTTGCCGTGGCTTTGGTCTTGTCTACCATGTCTTTGAGATCTCAACCTTGGCCTTAGCCACGTTTGTGATCTCAGCTCTAGGCCTTTAGGCCATTTAGTATTCCTCAGCCGTGACAAAAAGGCATAGTCTTATAGGTAATAAAGGGGCTGTTAAGAATTTGAAGAAAAATAGCATTCGTTATGCCTTTTCAGGACTCGAGCTTCTTAACAAATGAAGGAAACGTCGTTCCGGACAACTTTCGTGTTTTAACTTTTTGATGAAACGTACCAGAAGAGCCTCGTTCAAAATGGACAGCTTCTTAACAGTTTGTAAATGGCAGTTTCGGCGTTTTGGTCTCGTTAACTTCTTTTGACTCGTGGACTCGTTTTAGGTGATTCAAATTGCTACGTTTTCCTTGTAAGATCCTATATAATTCTATATGCTTTTTCAAGTCTATAAGTATATATTTCTAGTCGTTTATCATAGCATATCCTACTATTTACTTGTTTGTTTTATAAATGATAACATATAATGATATATAAGTTTAGACTTGTTTTAAGGATTTGTACATCATGAGATCAATATAACAAGACATATATAGCATATAGAGCTTATGAAAACATAATAAGAATGATGAGCATAGGTTTCCTTACAACTTTTGGCCTTATACAAGGGAAACTAAGAACAAGAACACTAGCTTAATTCTTCAACTAAAAACCCTTGCTTCCAAATCTTGAATCCAAGCTTATATCAACCTTATTGTTAGGTCACCATATTGTAAACACAAGTATTGAAATGATAGAAATAAGATGAGAAATAGAGTTTGGTTGATTAGATCAAATATGAAGAATAGAAGTGCAAGAGTTTCCTTATGATATTGAAATAACCAACAAGTGTAAGATAATACATAAGGTCCTATTTATAGGAGAGGAGCTAGGGCAACACTCCCTTTCTCCTTCCTTTTTCTAAACGATGGGCTTGTGGCCCATTGGACACTTAATTGACTTACACTTAAACATAAATAACATAAATAACTTAGCAACCTATTACAATGACTGAAATAACCGAGACTTGACTAAACGTTGACAAACTTAGGTTGTAACAATCTCCCCCTAAGGATCGGTTGTGAAGAAGTGATGTTAGTCACGGTCATTTGAGGTTTCTTGACGTCTTTGTCTTTGTCTTTGGACTTTAGTTGTGGCTTTCATAGCTTTAGACGTCTTCAAAAGATGATAAGTAGAGGTGATTCATCGTTCTTAGTTCTTAACAATCTCCCCCAGATAGAATGGGTGTTCTTTGTTCTTTGTTGCTGATGAGATAGTGATCACATGATGTAGTACTCTGCCATTCGTCACTTTCTTAGATTTCAGTGGATCTGCATCATTCCGACATGCTCATACACCTTTGACGTTTGAAACTTTCATATTTGTGAAGCTCTCTTTTCATATGTGAAGATTCTTTATGTAGATGTAGAATCCTTCCTTAGACGGTGTTGCACTTAAGATCGTTTGTCTTTATCACGTTTGTAGATTCTTTTGGCATGGAATCTATCTTTGGCATTTGTGTTGCTTCGATCTTTCATGAGAGCTTTGATGTTTGTTGAGATGTAAGTATGAGCATGTGGAAGCTGGTGTTCAGGATGGTGGTTGTACCTGCATTGAAACAGTTAGCAATAAAACATCCGGTACTTACAGGTTTGGAGTTAGAATTTGTCAACAGCATAGTGTGAAGACTCCTTCTAATCCTTACCAAGGCCATTCCTAATCGGATACCCCCTAGAGGGCTTACACAGACATGCATACGCACACCCACGATTAGGTGAGTCGCTGGAGATCACCCCACGACTGTAGACCGTTTGAAACCATCGAACACACTAAGCGTAATCCACAAGGAATCACCAAAGTGACCTGCTATCAGGGCTGTTTGATGTTGACCCTGGCAGGATTTCCGTTCAATCATTCGAGAAGTACATAAGTAAATCCCTCATAAACATTCAAGGAAGATTGCTAAGATCTGCGAAGGACTCGATAATTTACACTTAGTGTCCAATGATGCAAGACACTTAGTGTAAAGTATTATGTGTTCCTAAGAGATATTTTATGTTATCTCTTGGCTCTAGACTCGATAAGTGCACATTTGGTTTCCTATGCGGAGGCATGGAGCAGAGGGCCTCCTGTTTCAATATCAACCATCTCTAATAGACGATCGATAGATTACACTGGTTCCCCGTGAGAATGAAACAAACATCTTTTGAGAGATGCCTGAGTGGCTAAGAAGGTTTAGGTGCATTGCGTCACTGGGTCCATGACGTCTTTATCTTCAATACCGGTGTCGTCTTAGCAACGACCAGTGGCATATGAATTGAACCCGGTGTCTGACCTAAGGTTGATAATATGGAGGGCTATTTCTTTTCACCCTTTTCATTCATTTTCTTTTTAATTCTTCAACCCCTTCTTTCCCCTTTCATTCTTTTCTCCTTTTGTTATATCATACCTAAGGACTTCTAATTTCTAACTATTGGTGATGTCCTTGGGTAGATCTCTCCGGTTTAGGCGGATCATAGGACGGTTTTTCCTATCCTTAGTCACCTTGTAACTCCATGACTATCCTATTGATGCCTTTAAACCAAATCATTGAAAATCTCTCAAAGTGTTTATGAGTATAAGACTTTTTGTTAACACTTTGAGGTTTTGAATTTCTTATAAGAGACTCCCCCTCCACATATGCTTATGAATGTTTTCAGAAATTTTCATATGCGGGAAGAGCTGGCACTTTTGAATTGATCCACTCTTAATAGACATATACCCGAGGGACACGTTTACGTTGCTTAGTTAAAGGGATGCATTATCATTTTTTAGGTGATAACTAGCCCTGGTAACTAACTTGATGTTGTTAACATTCCTAAAAGGAAGTTAGACCCGTCAAAGTAAACATCTAGAAAGAGTTTCTCGAAATGGTACTTTCTACTCGGATAAATCCTTTCGAATACTAACTTTTGTTGTTTCATCAATTCGTGGGTCAATTCTGAGTCGAGCTCGCACAAGATAAGACTTTTGACATCATGTTTTAATCACTTTTCTTCTTCTCCCCCTCAAAAATAGCATACCAAATGTTGTTTTTGTAAACGTTTTGATTAAAATATGCCTTTTTTTTAGTCTTATGAGGAGAAATCAACAAGACTTTGAGATTTAAGAACAATGTTTTGAGTCAAGTACTCCCCCTCAACAAGTGATTGCTTATTGAGGTGTAATACTTGTCTTTTGAGCAGAAGTGAGAGAAATACTGAAAGGTTTGATTAATTCTACTCAAAAGTAAGAAGCTTTCGCTCCTTATATTAGGATTGTGGCACTGAGGTGTACCATAGGGTCCTTTAAGTATAAAGTGCGGGTTGTACACTTTTATGTGTGCACAAGCCTTAATAATTACAAATCAAATCAAATAAATGAAAGTATTGATATTTTGGTACCGGAAGAATGTAAGCTATGCATCAAAGACTCTGAACTGTGGATCTGGTCGTCTAAATGTCAAGACCGGAAATGAAGGACGAATACCAATGTAGCTTTCCAACCTTCTAATCTGTTGACGACAGTACAGCCTCTCTTCAATGGTATGGACAAAGTTGCGTATCATTCTGCGTCCATTAGCTTTCCACCTTGTTTCACGACCTTCCTTCAACCTTTTCTTCTCATCTTCTAACCGTTCTGCCAATCCATCACGAACTCTTAGAAGTGTCTCGTCACAAAACTTCGGAATTTCATCGAACCGCATAAGACGAAGTCGATTCTTCTTGTTGAGGTAGATGATTCCGAATGATGGTTGTTGCACGAGAGTATACTGTGATAGCTCTAGAATTCCTGGAAATATGAGCTGTGGTTTGGTGAGGTTGATGGTGTTTTGATAACTCTCCACGCCTAGTTAAAGATCTTCCACCCTTTCTTGAACTATAACTCGTCTGATGTAGAGCAGTAGAGACGCGATGAAGTTGTACTGAGTTTCCCTTGGGAAGTTAAGCATTTTTCCTTGAACCTTCTCCAAATACATGTCTTCAATGTCATTCAGGTTCAAATCTGGGAAGTCTGCTTCACAAAACTTGTACTTCTTCTCGTCTAGTCTCTTGACGACGATTTCCTTCATGAAGGCGTAGTTGAATCTTTTCTCTTCCACGATCTCCATTATGGCAACGATACGAAGCGGTTGCTTCACATTCTCACTGGACTTGAGATGTAGTCTGTGGGTGTAGCCAAGCTTTCTTTTTTCCTGCCAGTGTTGAATACCGAGAAGAGCTTCTCTGTTGTATCTGACAACTGATTTGCAGTAGATTGGTGCAGACTCTTCAATGTCAGGTAGTTCATATCGGGCTGCTGGAATGGAAAGCGTCAGTGAAGATGCATATCGTTCCTTTGAAGTTACGTGAGCGTGTTGGAGATATCAGAAGTCATTGTTGAAGAAGTGTCTGTAAGGGATCTTTGGTCTATCTGGAAAGCCTAGTAGAGGCAACGGTTTTGTCCAATCTGTGAAGTAAGGTGTCTTCTTTTCCGTGTCGACATTTGATTCAGGGTTGAGCCAGTCGAATGAACTGGATAGTGCGCAGGCTATGTTCTCCATGTGGTAATCAAGTTCGACTTTATTTCATGACCTTTGCTTCAGAAATTCCGTAGCTTCACGGTTGATCCTTTTTAGTTCTGCTTTCGATAATCTTTCGACTTGAAGACCCGACATAATACTCTAAGTCATCTGCAAAGTATTACCAGGCAATGGTTCTTCAGTCTCTAGCGGTGGTTGTGCATTAATCATCTCAGTCAACCAATCAGACTTAGGTGCTTCATCCACATCCAGCCATGAGAAGTGAGTAGTCTTTTGCTTTTGTTTCTTTGACTTTGAAGACTTCTTCTTCTCTTTTGTAGATGATGGACCGGCTTGAAATTCAGGAATTTCTGATTCGGGTATTGCTGTTTCTGGTTCTTCCTGAGTGTCAACCGGTTGAAGCATGAATGGTTCCTCTGATTGTGTTGGACCAGAGCCGGATGCTGGAGCTTGTTGTTTGGAAGGAGGAGCCTTGGAAGTCTTCTGCGGCTGTTGTGAAGAAGATGGTCCTGTTTATTTCTTTAACTTCTTGCTTTTAGGATCTGAATCAGGATCATCATCTTTCCTTGGTCGTTTGTGCTTGCCGGCCGCTTCCTTGCACGATTCTTTCGAGGCAATGATTTGAAGTGCCTCGAACATCGTTGACTCTTCAGGAGTTTTGTCCTCCTTATTCCTTAGCTTTGCAGCTAACAGGGCTTGAAGTTGTTCAGTTGAGAGTGCATCTGGAGATGGAGGAGCCCTATCGGTGCGAAGGTAGAAAGGAGTTGATTCAAGCATACGCTCGATGCTGTGCTTGATCCTGGAGTTCAGCTTTGTACGAATCGGCTCGATAAGTTCAGACACAGCTGGTGTAGCAATTGCAGCAAGATTATCATGAAGATATTCATCAGTGTATCCCTTGATCATCCCATCCATGTCAGCAAACATAAGCTTGTCGACAAGTGCCTTTGCTTCCTGGAGATCTTTGACTTGTGACGTCAAAGTTTTGACCTGTTGTGAGAGCAGTTTGACTTGGTCATTAATGTCTCCAGTTTGATGTTATGTCTCCTTCCTTTTCTTCCTTGCCAAATCAAAAGCTTTCTTGATCCGCTTTGATGTTGTCAATGATGCCTTGCCTCCCTTCCGTTTCATGATTGATTTGCTTTTGGATGTTTTCTTTGTTGGTGGTGGTGAAGAGTGATGTGATGATGATGATGAAGATGATTTGTGCTCTGGTTTTGATGGAGGAGGTGAGGGATCCCTTGGAGGTATTCCTGTTGGAGTCGGGGGATTCTTTGAAGATGAGTGCGGAGGACTGTTGATATATTGATCAGTGTCAATGAGTTCTTCGTCTTGATCGAGTCCACGAAGCAGTCTATCCGTCTCTTCTTTAGCTTTCCTCTTAATTTCCTCATCTCTCTGAACTTTAGCAACGAATTCAGGTGTGATGTACTCTGTCTGCTCTTGCTCTTCCTCTGTAGCTTCTTCCATGATGATGTTCCCTTCAGGGTCACGTTGTTCGGTTTCGGTCTGAGGAACTACAGTGCTACTAGAGCCAGCCTCATGTCCTTGAAGATTAGTCGGTGTTTGATGAGGTTGTGGATGTTGGAGATTGAGTAGTACAGCTGCCCTGAAATCTTTCTCTTCCTGCTTCTTTTCAGCCCTGGTGTCGACAATGATACTCTTCAGTTTACGTTTGTCAACCAGTGGCTCTGCAGTTGGTTCATCTTCTGCTTCTTCATCATGAATAGCATCACTCGGTTCGTTAATGGTAATACCCGTGCCTCTTCTTTGTTCTTGCTCGGCAGTTTCCTTGCTTAGTTGTTTTGTCAGTTCAAGCCCTGGAAACTCCTCTTCTTCATCTTCTTTCTCATCCTGAGCCTTTGACCTTCTTACATAATCTTCTTCGTCATCAGATTCAGAGCCGAACTCAGAGTCGGTTTCCGTTTCAGATGATGAAGCTGATGGTTCATCTTGAGGAATCTGCTTTGGAGCAGCTTTCCTTCTAGGTCTGGTGGGTGGCTTTTGGGCAGTCTTTGGTTGTTGTGTAGTAGTGGTACTGCTAGAGCTTCCAGACTTGCCACCCCTCCTGCTCCGGGTTTGAACAATTGAAGCTGGTTCTTCTTCTTTCTCCGTGTAACCAACTCTCCCAGCTTTGAATGCTTTGTCATAAATCTTGTAGTTCTGAGTCTTTCTGATTTCATCATCCAAGAAATGATCAGGGATTCTCATTCCTTTTGTCCTTGGAATGAATCTGATGGACTTGACGAAGGAAATCCTGGGATCTTGATTGAATATGTCCTTTGGTTCAGTCCTGTCGTGCATCCTCTTGATATAATTAGGGGTCTTCTCACAGAAGTATTCGATGAGCAATTTTGTGAATCTAATGAACGAAATCACGGTCCTGTCACGGTCAGATTGAATGTGATGGATCATGTCGCTCATTATGGGTGCAGCAAATTCAATAGGTTTCATTGTCATCATTCCCCAGAATACTTGCATGTGCTCTAATCTTGGATGCTCATGACCACTCTTTCTTCCAGCAATGGATCTGACAATCAACATGTAGAAAGTTCTCCATGGTTGAGGCAGATATTTAACGTTGAACTTTGAAAGTTTCGTGAGTGATTCATTATCAGGAATGTCATATCCTAGATCAATGAAGTAGTCGAGGATTTCCAGTTCAGTCAACATCGGATGAAATTCAGTGGGAGTCGGTAACATAAGAAATGTGCGAAGTACATCAAGATCTACAGTGTATCTTTGTCGATCCAGCTCTACAGTGAATGATTCGTCGTTCAAATTCGCCTTAGCGGTGTACCAGAACTGATGAATGTAGAAAGTTGGTACTGATGTAGACTTAGTAAGCATGGGCTTGCAGGGATGAGCCAGTAGTATGTCTTTGACAATCTTGCATGTGTCTTCTGGGATACTGAGTTTGTTGAAGTCAATGCGAAGATTGTTTTGGTCAATTGAGACATTGTAGTCTGCTGGTAGAAATTCACCAAGTCCAAGTAGTGGAAGATTCTGTTGTTGAGGAACTGATTCATCGTGTTGAGCCATTGTGTTCAGAAAGTGTCATGTCATGAAATCAAACATCCAGATATGTTAGTCATTAGTCCGAGTTCACGTTTGATATTCAAAGACATATATGTTGCATTCATGGTTCAGTTAATTAATATGTGATTAATGACGGTATTATTATTTAACATGTAACTTAGATGATTTATTATTTAAAGCACATATTCGGTAATCATGTCTAATAACACAATACAATCACAAGTTAATAAACATTATCATAATAAACATATTCATGAGGATTCATCCAATATACAAGTTTTCGAAAAGTTACAATCACTTGAATACTCAAAAATATGTTACACATGATCTCGAAGTTATTACAAACAATGTTCTCTAAAACTATCACTAATGAATATCTCGAAAAACTTTAGTCCAAGAAAGATCTCGAAAATTTTCCTAAGAAAAGATCTCGAAAAGTTTGATGAGCAAAAGTTCTCGAAAATCCCTTAGATGAGTTTCTCGAAAACATTGTCCGAAAATATCTCGAAACTTTTGACAAAAGATCTCGATAACATTATAAGGAAAAGATCTCGATAACTTTTTAGTAAAAAGATCTTGATAACCTTTTAGAAAAAAGATCTCGATAACTTTTTAGTAAAAAAATCTCGATAACTTTAGGATCTTTATTTCTCAAAAACTTTATTGAGAGATTTTAAAATTTTAAGATTTTCTCGATAACAGGAGTTATGAAAAGATCTCGAAAATTTTGAAAGATCTCGAAAAAGTTTGTGAGAAAAGATCTCGAAAACTTTTCTCGAAAAATTCTTATACAAGAATTTTCGAAATCTTTGAAGTCATACGTTTAATTGTGAAATCTTTGAATCCTTGAATGAAACCTGTGTATTGAGTGATAAGCACTAGTTAGAAACATGTCAAGGCTCATTCATAAAGATCTCGAAAGTTAACGAGTACAAAAATTATCTAGAAAAAATTTTAACGAGCATTCATGTTGTAATACCAATGAAACACATCAACTAACACTTATAGAAACACGTTTAAGCAGTTTAATTAGACTCAAGAACACTCATATGAAAAGCCCCAATTCGAACATAAACCCTAATTTTCTAGAACATGCAATCTGATGAATTGGAACAATTAACGAGCACAAACATGTTGTATACACTTAAACTAACATATCCCACCAATAATATTCCAAAAAAACATTACCCAATCTCAAAAACCCAATTCGACATAAACCCTAATTTTCGAAATTAATCCAAACATGTTAACTGTTATGATTAGACGTTTAGGACATGAACATAATACGTTTAACATCAAAAGCCCTATGATTACATGGTCTAAATAACACGCAAGATTTAAATTTTTCGAAAACCCTAGTTCTAATAATCAAAGTTATACGAAATCTAGCCATCTAAAATTCAATTGGTTGAAAACCATTTGTTAAAATGAGCCAAAGATAATTTACCGGGTGGAATGCCCTTTACCCAAAAAAAGTGATCCAAAGATCATGAATTTAAATACGGTTTGAAGATTATGAATACGGATTTGTGAAATGATTATGAGCCGAGAGATGTATAAAGAGGGTGTTTGTTTTTGCTTTTTGTTTTTATGAAAATAAAAAACGGGGGGGGGGGGTGTTTGTATTGTTAAAGCTTTTGAAACTTTTTGTCTTTTTGGCAATTTTAGTCCTTAGACTACAAGCTAAACCATATAACAAGTCCTAATGAAATTATTTAACGGTTAAATGTATAGACAGTTAATGGTAAAGACATACTAGGCTAACAAAGAAGTAAAAGGAAAAAGAAATGATACGAGAGATAACCTTTGAAAGTTCCACCAATGTTAGAAAACATCATAACTTTTAGAAATATGCAAGTACACATGTTTGCACAAGATTTTTAAATTTTGAAAAACATTTTCTCCCCCTCAACACTTGGTATGAAAATATTAAAATTTTTGATAAACCAAAGTGTTGACGAAGATGGTGTACATGCATATGAAAAGCAAAATAAAATAAAATAAAGGTAAATAAAATGTAACATCTTTTTGGTATTTTTGAAGATTTTTTTTGATTTTGTATTTTTGTTTTTGATAAATATTTACAAAATAATTTTGGTATTTGACATAGTTAATTATTTTCAAGAAAAGATTTTAGATCATCTGGAGTCAAACACTGCATACCAATCCGGTGGACCAGTTCAGCAAACCTTGATGGAGCTAAAGGTTTTGTGAACAAATCTGCCAGTTGGTATTCAGTACCCACAAAGTATAACTCTATTGTACCCTTTTCAACATGCTCCTTAATGAAGTGATAACGGAGATCAATGTGCTTAGACTTTGAATGCAGAACTGTGTTGCATGAGATTGCTATCGCACTTTTCGAATCACAATACATTGGAATCTTGTTGAATAAGTAACCGTAGTCCATTAGTTGTGTACGCATCCAAATGACTTGTGCACAACAGGCAGACATGGCAACGTATTCAGCTTCTGTAGATGAAAGTGAGGTGCAATCCTGCTTCTTTGACTGCCAAGACACGAGTTTATCTCCTAGAAACTGCAAACCACCAGAAGTACTTTTGCGTGTATCCATACACCCTGCATGATCAGCGTCTGAAAAAGCTATTAGTTCAAAACCGGAATCCTTCGGATACCAGATCCCCAAGTTAATGGTTCCCTTTACGTATCGAAGGATTCTCTTAGCCTCATTGAGGTGACGTTCAGTAGGACTGGACTGATAGCGAGAGCACATAAATACAGCAAATACAATATCCGGTCTACTAGCGGTGAGATACATCAGTGACCCAATAATACTTCGGTACTTTGTGGGGTCAACTGGTTTCCCATTTGGATCCGCATCTAACTTAGTTGTGTTAGCCATAGGAGTATTGTAAGTATCACAACTGGTCATTCCATGTTTCTTAATTATCTCAAGAGCGTATTTGGACTGATTTAGGAAAATTCCACGGGGAGACTGATGAACTTGTAGTCCCAAAAAGAACGTAAGTTCACCCATCATTGACATTTCAAAATTTTGTTTCATTAATCTGGCAAAAGCGTTTGAGTACTTTTTGTTTGTAGAGCCAAAAATAATGTCATCGACATATATTTGCACAATTAAAATATCTTCCCCGTGTTTTTGAATAAACAAAGTTGGATCTAGTAAACCTTTAGTAAAAGAATTAGCAAGCAAGAAAGCAGTAAGTTTATCATACCACGCCCTGGGGGCTTGTTTGAGACCATAGAGAGCCTTCTTAAGTCGGTAGACATGATTTGGGTGCTCTGGGTCGACAAATCCCTCTGGCTGACTAACGTATACCTCCTCACGTAGTTGACCGTTCAGAAATGCAGTTTTCACATCCATTTGATAAACGACCATGTTTTTGTGAGCAGCGTATGCTAAAAATATTCGAACAGCTTCGAGTCTAGCCACTGGTGCAAAAGATTCCTCAAAGTCAATTCCTTCCTCTTGAGTATATCCTTTAGCTACCAAACGTGATTTGTTACGAATAACATTGCCTTCTGCGTCCAACTTGTTTTTCCAAATCCATTTTAGCCCAATGACATAAAATCCATCCGGTCGTTCAACTAATTCCCAAACTTCAAGACGTTTGAATTGGTTGAATTCCTCTTGCATTGATTCAATCCAGTTGTCGTAAGTGAGAGCTTCTTTAATATTTTTCGGTTCTTCATGACTAACTGTTAGAGCATAAATGCAATGTTCGGCATCGGAGTGAAGTTTTTGTCTAGTCATAACTGGAGCTGTTGGATGACCAATAATGTTGACAATTGGATGGTCACGAGTCCAATGATGTGTTGAAGGGTGAGGGTTATGAAACTGCTGCATATTAGTTGGTTCCAAGTTGCGTGTTGACGACTCAGCAATATCAGAAAGGTTCGGAGTCGGAGCAAACGGATTGAAGAACGCATTTGGATCATAATTTGCAGGTTCGGGTACTTGTTGTTGGTTCAGATCTTCTGTTGGGTTGTCGATGTTGGAATCGGTTTGTTCTTCTATTGTTGGTGATTCAGTCGGGGGTGCATCGGGTGTTACTATTGTTGTTGTAGTAATCGTTGTGTCAGGTACTTGAATATTATCAGGTTGAGCAGCGGAACTAGTGGATACATCTGGTGCACGTGTCTCAAATGAATCATCGAACAAAGGAGAAAACAATGTTTCCAATTCTCGACGAGTTAGTGACAACAGTTCAGTTGAAGAATCTGGAAAGTTTAGACGGTTGGTTGCGGGTCCTAAGCTGTTTTGCTCAGAAGCCATTTCTGTGAGCTCATCGAAATTAGCATGGATAGTCTCCTGAATTTCTCTAGTACGACGGTTGTAGATTCGAAATCCTTTTGAGTTTTCACAATATCCAATGAAGATACCGACGTCAGCCTTTGCTTTAAGTTTTCCAAGATCATCACGATCATTATTCGGATAACACCAAATACATGAAAGTGTTGTATGTTAGGCTTTCGTTTGTGAACAATTTCATACGGTGTGACTTTGTGACGTTTATTGATCATACAACGATTTTGGGTGTAACATGCGGTAGAGACGGCTTCAGCCCAAAGATAATCTGGTAATTGAGCATTAATGAGCATCGTTTGTGCGGCTTCCACTAACGTCCTGTTGCGTCTTTCGACCAATCCATTTTGTTCGGGAGTCCGTGCAATTGATGTTTGATGTTCAATTCCAACTTTCTCAAAGTATGCACGAAGAGTTTGATTCTTGAATTCAGTTCCATTATCTGTTCTTACAATTCTTACTGTGTTGCGAAGTTGAACCTGAATTTTCGTGAGAAAGGTGATTATCATTGATGGAGCTTGATCTTTGCTTCGAAGAAAGTAGACCCAAGTCCATTTGGAGAAGTCATCGACTATCACAAGTATGTATCGTTTCCCATTAATCGTTTGTACTCGCATTGGTCCACATAAATCCATATGAAGAAGTTGAAGAACATGATCAGTGCTCGGTTCTGGTTTGGTGGTGAGGTGTGCACGTTTGCTCTTTCCTTGTTCACAAGCGGGACATAGGTGATCTTTTGCATATCGGAACCTTGGAAGACCGTCAACTAGTTTATGGCGAGCAAGATCAGTCATAGTTCGGAAGTTGAGATGTGACATGCGTTGGTGCCATAACCAGGATTTTGTCGATTCAGCCTTTGAAAGTAGACAAATGGGAGAGGAAGCGGTCATGTCGGACATTGAAATTGTATATAGACTGTTTCCACGTGTGCCGGACATGAGATCATTTCCTTGTAGATCACGAACAAAGCATGTTTTCTCCCTGAATGCAACTTCCAGATCACCATCACAAAATTGACCAACTGAAAATAGATTGTGACCAAGGCCTTCAACATAATAAACACGACTAATTTCGATATTCCCACTGACATAGTCCCCATAGCCCATAATTGCAGCGAAATGATCATTCCCGAATCTGACAGTACCAATGAACTTTGAGACAAAGTTTTTTAACAGTTTGAGATTGCCTGTCATGTGTCGGGAGCATCCGCTATCAACAATCCAGAGAACAATTTGCACCACCTGCATCACATGAAAGAGACGACGATGGTACAATGGTAAGGGTGGAACCCGAAGAAGTTGTGGGTTCCGTTGGGTTAGAAGCACACATGTTAACAATTTTAGGAATCCATTTAAAGTTATGTGTCCTTTGTAACCAACGTTGCCAATTCCAACTAGATTTAGCCTTCTTTATATCAAATTCAGTGACAGTTGGCATGATCCTAGAGGTATTGTTCGCAACTACTGGGTTGACTATATCATTCTTAGAAACTACACAGGGCATAAGTCCTAGCACAGATTTAGAAGCATTAGTGGGCCTAGATTTTCTGCCTAATGTACGTTTCTTAAGACGAGATAAAAGAGAATTTGCAACACATTTAGAATGATCACCAGATAACATACTCTTACGACAAAACACACATGAAGCATCAACTTTTAAAACATTCAAAGGTTCATCATTCGTTACACATAGATTAGAATTACAATTTGCCAAATCAGTATCTAAATCTAGTGCAGGATGAGTCTTATTCAAAGTCCTAGGGTGTTCTTCTACTTCAGAGGCTTCTAGTGTCTCTCTTCTACGTTGCAAAATCATATTCTTCCTTTTCATTCGTTTATGCTTGGATCTGCTAACGCTATGAGTGGCATCTATTCCTGTAGAAGTGGAAGGATACAAATTAGACTTCTTAGTGTGTTGTGCTATATTTGTTATGTCTAATGAGTACATTCCTGGTGCAATGACATTTGTGTTGACAGATTTTCCTTTTTCAAGCTTACGTATTTTCTCTTTCAACTCAATGATAATGTGCATTTTTTCTTGAATTTCACTGTCGAGTTTTCTGTTAGAATAAAAATATTCATCACGACTCTTTTGCCAATAGTGTGTAACTTCTTACAATTCTGCAATTTCCTTTTCATATTTTGAAATTTGACTTTTTAGTTCCTCATTTTCATTTTGAAAAGTTGTGGAAGTTTTAAGACTTTGTAATTCCAGTTCGAAATCAAGACTTTGGTTTTGACACCATTCAAGCTTTTTGTTGAGTTTAGAGATCTCATTTGAAAGTTTGTTTTGCACATCATCATTGTGTTTTTGAAGATTAACGTTTTCATCTTTTAATGTCTCAATTTGTTTAGATAACAACTCAACATCATCACAGTGATCATCAACAAGCATAGAAGTACCAGATTCATAAAGAGAATTCAGAATCACAGAAATTATATCAGCATTATGAACATGTTCCAAGAGTCGATCAGCTTCTTTTTGTAAAAATTGATTTTGACGTTTTTGATTTAAAATCGCTTGTTCAGTTTCTTGAAACACATTCATCATAGATGAGACTTCTTTTTGAAGTTCCTGTTCCTAGTGGTTAGCACAATGACGCAAA
>LBNU01010326.1:160027-170246 GCA_014162995.1 Artemisia annua
CCGATTTTACGCGAGGTTGGCCTTTATCTTTTTTAGGTTAACAGGTTATTTTGGACAAGAAGACGTTTATTATTTCGGAAGGGAAGCTTTGAACGTTCGTCTATCTTGAAAGAAGATCTAACCATGTTACATCACTATCCACAACAAATGATTCAGGGGAGTATTTGATTTCAATCTTTCATCTTATTTACTTTTACGTCTTTTATTTGAACATTGGGGACAATGTTCGGTTTAAGTGTAAGGGGGGTAAATGAAAGCACTGTTGAGAATATACCTACGCTTGATGTTTTTCTTTGTTTTATACTAAATTTGTAATAAAACCAAGAGAAATATTTTTTAGGGCAATTTTAGCGCCAATTTAAAATTTTTTACAACATCAAGAAGTGAAACCTTGATCTTAATGAGCGTCTCATGGATAGGAAATTGTATGACTATCACAAAACCGTACCACTAAAAAAATTTTCCACCCCAAATATGTAAGGTTCGCCCCTAGAATTGGTAGGAAAAGCATTTATCTTTGGTGCT
This sequence comes from Artemisia annua, assembly GCA_014162995.1. Lineage (NCBI taxonomy): Eukaryota > Viridiplantae > Streptophyta > Magnoliopsida > Asterales > Asteraceae > Artemisia > Artemisia annua. The sequence continues at coordinate 160,553 of LBNU01010326.1, forward strand.
ATGATGTGAGTACCGGTAGTATTTAGATTCTAGAACTTGCGTTAGGACCATCTCAAATCCACAAGTGAGACTACATTCGTGTAGTTAAGATTTACTACATGATAAGAGGCATTAGGATTAACCCATTGTTTTACACCCGTATATTTGTTATAATTACATTGACTTCATTGGTCAAGTAATTCTCCCACACCCTTTGCGTTGTATCCACTTTTGGTACACGATACCCCTAGTACACCCCTCCGAGCCTATCCTTTCGTTTCGACCTTTGAGCATCTTACTTAAAGCGAGAATTTGTTACACCCTACTAAATGTACACCCAAATCGCCTTAGCCCACCTTGTATGCACCCACCATTGGTGCATTATTGTGAAAGCATTTGTTAAACCCTTAGTTAATTATCCGGTCACATACATGGTTGCTAAGTTAAGTCATATCCTTGTACATATTGTTTTGGGACGATTGGGACTCATGGGCAAAGTACTAGTGTAATGGAGTAATGGGGAAGAACAACATTATTACCCCCATACGTGCTAAATATTTAAAAAGTACTCCAAGTTTTTCGATTATCTTAATTCGAGTCATTAGAATAGTGATTGTAAAGTTATGTAAAGATTCAACTGTAAGGGGACTGCAAATCCCCTATGATGTATTATTTTGGATGGAAGGGCAAGGGTGTATGAAAAAAAAAAGAAATAAATAAAAATAAATCGAAAAATCAAGAAAAATACAAAAAAAATATGAAAAAGAAAGAAGAAAAAAACATTCGGACTACCATCCCGTTTCCTTTTATGTTCCTTTTTAGTTTTTGTTATTTCATTTTTAGACTAAGATTGAGTCGAGTCTTGACTTAAGCAACGATGTGGAGTGCATTTATTTGATCATGATAATTAACTCGCCACCACTAAAATACCCTTTATTCCAACCAAACCGTGTTATCATATCCCTACACCTTACGTTACAACCCTTTATAAAGCCCTCTTTGATAGTTTATCTTAGGTGCTTACGCCTAGTGGAGGAGTAATTGATCCTTTCCCAAGCCTATGGTAATCTATTTGCTATGACAGGTAGTGAGTGTTATTTTCCGTTTCCATTTATGAGATATAAACTTTATGACATTTGAGAGATGTGAGAATCCAAACACTATTTGTGAGGTGCTAGTGTATGATTTCCGTGCTTGTTATGATTAGGGTCTAATAACTATTTGTTGTAATTACTTTTATATTCGTGTTAAATGACCCCTAACTCATATTTTGATTGGAATAAAAGCTCATTTGCTTGAGGACAAGCAAATCCCAAGTGTAAGGGTATTTGATGAGACGAAAAGTGTTACGCTTTTAGGGGGTCATTTAAGCCCTAATTCGTATAAATGTGATCAAATATTGCCCTAAATCGTTCCTTTTGTCATTTTAGGTACTTTTGAGAGGAATTCTGGAAAACATGCATATTCGGACGTTTTTGGAGCATAAAAGTGAAGAAAACGACAAAGTCTCAAAAGATGAAGATTTACAACCTGACGGCGTCAGAAGTCACAAGGTGACGCCGTCAGAAAGCCTTGACAAAAGAGTGGAAACCAATTATCAAATGACGGGCCAGAGAAAATTTGGGATTTAACACCTGACGCCGTCAGGTGTTAGGAAAAGTAGGCCGTCAGGAGTAAAGTTAAAGAGTGACGGCCCAGAAGGTTTTATAAGGTGACGGCGTCAGAAGTGGATCTAGGCCATCCGAGAAACCTAATGGCGGCGAGCTGACGGCGTCAGCCCTTATAACCTGACGCCGTCAGAGTGTAAAATCTATATATAGTTTTCTAATTTTCATTCATTAGTGTGGAACTTTGTGGAGAACTTTTAGGGCAAACCCTAAAGACGAATTTTCTGTACTTTTTAGGGTTTCCAACCCTTGGAACCCTCATGCTTAATTAAAGATAAGTCTTCACTTTAATTCAATCAATATGTCTATGTGTTGGTTGATTATCTCTTTTGCTTGTCTTTTAATTAACATGTGTAGCTAAATTCTCTAGTGTTTGCTTAGATCTAATGAAACCTAACTATTAATTATTGGTTGATTGGTGTGTGTTGTTGTTTGTTGGGATGATTGTTCCATCAATGTTAGGCTCAAGAAAACTGGCCAACCTCCTTTATGGTAACGTGCTTGAACGTCTTGGGAAACATGTAGCCAAGGCATACTAGGCTATTAAGGTAGTATTTAACGCATGAGCCACTGTTTACAACCCCTATGGTTGTGCCGTGCATGGCATAGGGCGAGATAAGAGCTCATAGAATTGGAGAGATATGTATGCCACTCCATGAGTTATTAGGAATACACCCTTCATCCACACAAGTAACACACATATCAATTAACCGGTAAAAGATAGTTAGGGAGTAATGAAATCTAAGTAAACACAATTTTCTCCATATTGTTTTCACAACCACAATAGTTTAGATATTTATTTTATTTTAATTTGCATAAGTAGTAAACTTGGGTTAGTTGACTAGCAACTAATTCCGCCCTTCCTCTAAAAACCGAGATTTTACTTGCTTTCTAAAAAATATAAAAATACAAAAAGAATCTTCCTTCCACCCTTAGACCTATTAGAGTAGTTTTTCTATCCTAACGAACACTATTCCCTGTGAGAGAACGATCAATCCCCCGTACTTACCACTATCCTATACTACATCGGTCAGGTACACTGCCTGGTGGGGTTGTAAGCCTCTTGAGATCCCTGGAGAGGTAAAACCTGTTGTAAGGTCACAAAACCACGCATCAGTGTTGCTGCGGGCTTCATCTTTAAGAGCAAGGAGTAATGCCTGTTTGTGATACTTAATTCCTTGAGTTCTTGGTGATGGACATGCAGTTGCCAAGTAACCTATTCCATTGCAGTTATAGCATCTGATGACCGTAATCCCCGATTCAGTATTCCCTGTGTCAACAATCTCTGCCTTTCTCTGAGGGACACCACCATTGTTCCTGAATCCTCCATTGTTGTTAAACCGTTGTCCAGAGTTAGAGTTACCCATATTACCACCTGATCAAAATCTGCTACTGTTGCGATTCTGAATCTCAACGCGACCATCGTGAATGACAGCTTGATTCCTTGTATTTGAAGATGAACGAAGACGATTGTTGGACTTGTTTGAGAATTTGCTGAAAGCTCGAGCAATGAGGGCAATTCCTTGGTTGAGACTGTTGAAGTCCTCATCATCATCGTCATCATTAGCAGTAAGTGGTGTAGACAAGGTGTCATTGTTGTCATATGATGCAAATTGATTTGCAGGAATGTGCGTTGTAGAATCATAAGATGAATACGGAGATGGGTTGTTGAGATAAGCCTGTTCTGGATGATAAACATTATGTTGTAATGGTGGAGCCGGAACATGTGATTGAGCAACAAGCGCCAAAGAGTTTGTAGGTGGGGGCTGTGAGTAGTTTCCTCTGAGAGCGCGATCATTGTCAACTTCATGTTGAGGATGTTTCAGATAGTCATACAACAAACCATATGGTGTTTCATGAAGGTTTCTTGCTTGTCGAACAAATGTCACATACTTCTGTCGAACAGGACCAAGACATCCTAAGAACTTTGTGTTGACAGCAATCTTTGGTAAGATGATGTTGTGTCTGTCGAGGTCATTAATGATGTTCGTGAAGCGATGATAGTATGAATCAACTGATTCCATTGGTTCAATCATGAAATGTGTGTATTCCATGTAAAGGTTTGACTCCATGTCCTCCTGATTCAACTGAGTTCCTTCCATTAGGAGATGAACATGTTCCCACATAGCCTTAGCAGTTTTCTGAGCATCAACACTGCGAAAGATCGGATTAGGTATGCCTTGCAGAATGTAAATCATGGCATATTCATCAGCTTCTTTTTGAAGTACTTGTTCAGCACTAAGTTGAGCATCAGTAAGAGGTCTGTATGATTCCGGTATGGGTGGATTAGCATTAGGATCACCAGGGACAAGGTTAGTCGGTGTTACAAATGGAACTTCATTGATAACTTGTCTCATGTATTTGCCATGTGGTTTCTTGAGTTCAAGAAATCTTAGGAATCGACTTGACCACTGAACATAATTACCGGGTGTGAGCATAGGTGGTGTGTCAAGTGAACTTGCTTCATGTCTTGATTGTTGAGTAGTGATGACTTCACACATTTGGTCAAACCAATGAGTTTGTTTCGACGGTTGAGTGATTTGTTGCATTGGAAATGGTGGAGTTTGAGGCAGTTGTTGATGTTGATGCATCATGACATGTTGTTGAGAAACCATTTGATTATATGGATATGATTGTTGAGGTTGTTGTTGCTGATATTGTTGTTGTTGTTGACAAAACAATTGTGTTTGATGATAGGGTTGCTGATGATGAAAGTTGTAGTACGGTGGTTGAGACATGATGAAAGACTTGTGTGTAAATGGATATTGTAGAAGGTATAAGTGTTATGCCAAGCCTTGAAAACTATCCCAACTGTTTTCTCGAAACTTTGTTGAAGAATATCTCGAAAAACAGTCAATGTCCAAAGTTCTCGAAAGTTGACCAAAGATCTCAAAAGTTGACCAAAGTTCTCGAAAATGTAAGTTATCGAGAAATTTGGGAAAAATATTCGAGAAATTTTGTTCTATGGAATTTAGCAAAGTTCTCGAAAGATTATGAAAAGATTTCGAAAATTTTCCAAAGATCTCGAAAACTGAAAGATTTCGAAAAGTTTGAAAGGATCTCGAAAGTCTCACAGTTTCGAGAAAAATTTCACAAATTACAGAGATTCTACAATCGCGATAATATCCAACAAGTCGAAGTGTTTTCTTTCTTATACAAGAGAGAAAAGCACTGAGTAAGCAACGAAAACACCTTAGGAGCAGTAACAAAAGATCTCGAAACTTTAGGGTCTAAAGATCTCGAAAACTGGTACAAACTAGGCAGATTTTTGTTTTTGTAAAAAGCAATCCAAGAACACGTTTTTAATCCAAGATTCTTGTACAATTAACCTTAAAATGATGAAATCTTAAAGAAAGTTGCAAACATTAACCACTTTTAAAAAATTTGAAAGATTTCGAAAAAAGGACAAAAGTGTACGAATCAAAAATTTTTTGAAAAATTTTGAAACTTTGTTGGTTGTTTGAGTTTGTAGCACAAGATTTGATGACAAAGATGTGATATAAACACGAAACAAACAAGAAAGTAGCAAAATTTGTCAAAAATAACGATTAAAAAGGTTGTTTTGGGACGTTAGAAACAAAAACAAAAAAACATACACCTTCTTCTAGCGATTGATACCACTTGTTAGGTCACCATATTGTAAACACAAGTATTGAAATGAAAGAAATAAGATGAGAAATAGAGTTTGGTTGATTAGATAAAATATGAAGAATAAAAGTGCAAGAGTTTCCTTACGTAAATGAAATAACCAACAAAAAATATGTTTACATCATATTCCTATTTATAGGAGAGGAGCTAGGGCAACACACCCTTTCTCCTTCCTTTCTCTAAATCGTTGGGCTTAAGGCCCATTGGACGTATGATGGACTTCATACGTTACATGATAAGTTAAATATGCTAGCAACCTATTACAAATGATGAAATAACCGAGACTTGACTAAACGTTGATAAACTTAGGTTCTAACAGGTACACTGCCTGGTGGGGTTGTAAGCCTCTTGAGATCCCTTGAGAGGTAAAACCTGTTGCGTGGTCGCAATCCCGAGTACATCATATAGCAAGACAGTTGACAGCACCATACTCACCACAACAAAATGGAGTAGTGGAGAGAAAGAATATGATAGTTTTATCAACTACTAGGAGTATGATCAAAGCAATGAAGTTACCCTTAATTTTTTGTGCGGAAGCAGTCAGACACGCCATTTAAATACTCAACCAGGGTAGCTACGAAAGTCCTGGAAGATAAAACACCATATGAAGCCCTCTGCAACCGAAAACCGAATCTGGAATACCTAAAAATATTCGGATGCACAGCTTATGCTAAGATAACGATACCTCACTTGAAGAAGTTAGATGACAGAAGCATACCAATGATTTATTTAGGAGTAGAGGAAGGATCAAAAGCATGTAGGCTATATGATCGGATAGGAAAGAAGAAACATGTTAGTAGGGACGTAAAGTTCATGGAAACGAAACCGTGGGATTGGGATAAAAGTTGAGAGGATACAAGTACACAAGACACATTTTGGGCCAGTTTTGTGGTACACGAAGTTGAAAATGAAAAGCCTATACCAGTCAATGTAGAAAACAATGACAATATGTATCCAATATTGGACCCAACATCATATCCAGACTCACCAATCACACCACCAACATACAATTATGACCCTAAATCAGAAGAGGAAGAAGAAGCTACTTTTAGCTCATTAGGAAGCTCATATCAGAGATATGATCATAAACCAGTACGAGGTTTGACTCCTCCCAAACTAACCAGTCAACCAGGTGTGGTCAACTAAGTCAAATGAGGGAGGGAGTGATCAATTAATGATCCGGTGTAAGCACAGTGTATTCCCGGGTTGTTATATCCCGACGAGATTGAAATTGTATTTGGAAAAACGTTTTGGAATAAGTGATCAGGAATAGTAACCAGAAATGGATTTTGATTTGATTTTATACTAATGATTGCTTGGAATGATAATGAAACAGTATAAACAAATACAGAATTGCAAATACCCCTAAAAATCTAAATGCGTACTGGAAAAGTGGAAATGAACAAAATTAAACTACAGGGGGTGAAAATGCAACTTTTACAAACTTGAAATGAAAATAAAATTTTAAAAGAAATAAAATTATTTTTTTGATTATTTTATTATTTAAATACTAATTACTTAATAAAACTATTTAAAAAGTTAATAAAAACTAATTAAAATTAGATCTAAAAAATAACAAGGATTACAAATTTAACCTAGAAAATTGCAAAATTAATTTGTAAAAATCTAAAATGACTTAAAAGAAATATAAAAATTAAAAATAAATATTTTTGTCTTTTTATGGGTTTTTTATCAATTAATTACTAAACTATTATATAAAGGTTATTTAAACTAGATTAAATAAGAAAAATAGAAAATGAAAAGAGAAAATTACAAATCCAATTTTTACATAATCTAAATAATGTGAAAAAGCTATAAAAATTATAAAAATGGATCTGAGATTAAATTTAAACACCTAAACTATTTTCTTTTTGGTTTTTTAATTAAAACTATTTTAAATAAAATTAAACCTAGAAATTACCAAATGAACAGTAGAAATTATGGGAAAATTACTAGAAATACTAAATATTATGTAGAACTTAGGAAAAATATAAAAAGATGCTACTGTTTAAGAAAATATATTTAAACTATTTAATTTATTAGTTTTAACTAATTATTAATTTAACTATTATTAATTCTAATAAATACTAAATGAACAGGGAAAATTCTAAGAAAATTTATACAAATACTTTAAGATACTAGGAATTTAAGAAAATTATAAAAACAGGTGAGTACTTAATAAAAATTTAAAAAGAAAAATTAAAATCTAAATTATATTAAATAGAAACTATCACTTTTCTTAAAAAGTGATTATTTTTTGGATTTTCTTTTTGACAGATGAATATGAGATGAAAATATGTACTTTTTGTGAAAAAACTTTTTACACAACTTAAAAATAAGCATTTTGCACCCCCTTAAGCTGTAACAGATTATTTTTTTGATTTTTATGAATGCAAAAGCTCTTAATAAGCTCTACAGTGCACACAAGCTACTAATTAATGCTAACAACTTATATGAACACAAAATAAGCCAAAGGTACAAGAAAGCACACTGAATAAGCTAAAAAGCACAAATAAGCAATCTCAACTATGACAGATTCACATAAACCAAACAGTCCAAAGGTCTAGATTGCAAGCCTTGTGGGGCCCACAAATAAGCTCAGAGATCCAAAATGAGTTTTGTTCTCAAAAGTAGACCTGGCAAGCTTCAAAATAAGCCAATAAGAAGAGCTTATGGATTACTAATGAGCTTCTGAGAAGCTTATAAAATATGGCAAAAGTACTCAGTATACACTGACCAAATCATAACAGTCAAATGGTACAATCTAAAAGCCACTAGCAGACCTATTAAATAAGCTACAAAATGAAAAATAAGCCCTAAACTATCAAGATGGGTTTCTTGGCTTTCCAAAAGGCCAAGAATCATGCACTGGGTCCCACTAANCTAATGAGCTTCTGAGAAGCTTATAAAATATGGCAAAAGTACTCAGTATACACTGACCAAATCATAACAGTCAAATGGTACAATCTAAAAGCCACTAGCAGACCTATTAAATAAGCTACAAAATGAAAAATAAGCCCTAAACTATCAAGATGGGTTTCTTGGCTTTCCAAAAGGCCAAGAATCATGCACTGGGTCCCACTAATAAGCTTTGTGCAAGCTTGTGAAAATTGCTAAAAACCTGTGCACAAGGGAGGTAAAAGACCAAACAGGCAATTTAAACACTGCTTTTTTATAAGCAAATGAAATCCAAAACCAGATTTTCTTTTTGGAAAATGAAAACAACCAACAAGACTACACAAATCAACAATTGGTTTGGATTTCCAAACTGTTTTGAACCTTGTGCAAGATCTGGGAGATTTGCACAAGTTTGACAGACTTGAAAATTTTGACTTTTCTAATGAACACCTAAGTTGACTTTTATGAGCTTTGATCTTGATTTTCCTACTGATTATGATGTATAGACTACAAGAGCATGAGATTAAGTAACCCTAACAACTATTGAACTGATTTTATGATTTTGGACCAAAAAACTTTGACTGATTACAAGATAATTGAGATCAAAAGGCAAATTGACTTTTTAACACAAGACCACTGGTTTTTATGGTTGTTCTGAGATATTATGGCCCTAAGTGACATGAACCAAGCAAGAACAAGGACACAAGTACACTGGATCACACTTATGACAGTAAAACCAAACACCTTTCTCACTGAACCAATTTTTGATTTGCAAAACAAGTTATTGATTTGGATTAAGAAACTGATTTCTAACACCTTAATATGATTGAATGATCCAAATTAAGCACAGAAACAACAATGAGAATCACAAATTCACAAGATGCTATTGATTACTATTTTGACAGTGAAAATAGGATTTTGAGCAACAATGAAAATCACTTAACAAACCTAAGATTTTAAGCTATAATATTACTAATGAACACTAAATAAGCACAAAAACAAAGAGATTAAGCAGAAATAAGCACTAGTACAGTAAAATGGAAATTACACTAAAACTTGAAATTTTTGAAACTTTAAAGTAGAAAACCTTAGCTCTAGCTTAACTAGAGTTTCTTTATGCTCAACAAGCTCCAGCTTATTCAGAGAATAAGCTGGTAAAGTCCATCTTGCCCCTCCATTGTAGACAACTTCCAAAAGCTTTCCACAGTCAATGCAAAGGTGCCCTGTGATTGATTTATTTTCTGAATTTTTTTACCTTTTTATGTTTTCTTAAGTTAATTTAAGTCCTAAGTGAGCTTATGATTCAGTAACTTCAAGCTTAGAACATAATTTAAACCAAAACAGAATTTGAAATTGGAAATGCAGAACAAAGATTCAACTGAAATACTTGAGAATTTTGATTTCCAAAAGATCAAATTACATTTAAGAAACAGATTACAAGCTTTGGAATTTAAACTTAACAACTAAAAATTGAGTTTACATAAATTCGACACTAATTTACT
>LBNU01010327.1:10926-21182 GCA_014162995.1 Artemisia annua
AATGCGTACTAGGTTATTAAGGTAGTATTTAATGCATAAGCTACTGTTTACAATCCCTATGATTGGGTGCTTAACGCATCGTTGTAGGAGGAGATAAGAGCTTATAGGATTGGGGAAGTACGTACGCCACCCCATGAATGTTTAAAGGAATACACCCATCAATTAAAACAAGGTTTACAGTCAGTAGGTAGAATTGGATAGCTAGCAAGGAGTAATACATCATAGGTAGACATGCTTCACTTTTCTTGTAGAACCTTAATTTACTTTTCTTGCACATTAGTTTAATTAGTAGCTCTTGGGTTAGTTGACTAGCAACTAATTCCGCCCACTCTTCTAATACCCGAAATTTTACTTGCTTTCCATAAAACATAAAAATACAAAAAGAATCATCCCTCATCTCTAGACCTAGTAGATAAATTTCAATCCTAACAAACACTATTCTTTGAGTTGAACGATCAATCCCCCGTACTTACCACTTCACTATACTACATCGGTCAGGTACACTGCCTGGTGGGGTTGTAAGCCTCTTGAGATCCCTCGAGAGGTAAAACCTGTTGTAAGGTCACAAAACCACGCATCACTACTGTGGTGGCAGGATGAGTGGTTAAGTGGAATGAAGAAGGGAAATGTAGCTAGATGGTGGGTGCAAGAATGTGAATCTAGTATTTGGAAATGGATACATGAGCTGAAGTGATGATAGAATATGCATACCCTGTTTCTTGTTACAGATAGTAGTCATATCAGATATGTAATGTCTGATATCATGTATGTTTTGGATGTATCTGTGTGGATTCATGAATCTGATATGGGGTTTTGTCCATGATCAGTGTTTATGTCTTTTATGTAAAAGTGGTTTGAAATTAATATAATTCATATTTGCACCAAAAAAAATGTTGATTTTTATCCCTCACTTTATCTTATTTCAAACAGTTACTAATTAAACAGAAACTCCAAATTGTATCTTAATTTAATCGGTTATACATGATGATCTTTTATATGAAGTTTTGACATGCACAGCTCCACACTAAGAGCATTGGGTACGGTGGAGCCGTGGAGCTCGTGCCGTGGGCAAAAAGTGATGCCACGTCAGCAAAAATCTCCACGGCACCACATTTTGCCCGTATCCGATGGCACCAGAAATTCTGGTGCCGTCGACCATTTTTTTTTTCTTTTTACATAAAATAAAACATATACAATATTAACTGAAAATAAACTTCATTAATTAAAAAAATACATTACATAATAGAGGCTACAATTTAAACATTAAACTATGATACGGTAATGATAAAAAAAATTACGACTTAATAGAATAAATCATCAAAGACATAACCCTCGTCACTCGAAGTGGAAGACTCTGATTGCAAAGGGCCTAACCCCATAGCCATTCGGTATCGTGCTTCTCTGTTTGCCCGCTCCCTACGAGCATTTGCCCGCGCCCTACGAGCAGCTGCCATACGTTCTTCCTCTTCTTCATACTTTCTTAAGACTTGGAGATCTTGCTTCAGGAGTTCTTCATCAATCAACTCAAATCTTGCTGGTGGATTGTTTGCCGGTTGATCGGGTTGTTGTTGGCCAACCAGTGGATTGTTTGCCGGTTGTTGTTGGCCAACCGGTGGATTGTTTGGCGGTGGAAACAGAACTTTCGGTGGAGTGTTTTGTGATTGATTCTCATATGGAATATAGGAAACAGATCTGCTGGTGGGGTGTTTTGTGGTTTGTCTTCATTTGGGAATACCGGAAAGATATATTCCAGTGGGGTGTTATAAGCAGATTCGTTATCCGGTGAAGTGTTGTGTGACATTGTTGCCTCAAGACCATCCAGCTATCAGGGTTGGTCTAGAAACTCAAGAAACGATGAAACAGATCTGCAACTCCAGGTCGCCTTGAAAATAGTTAGGGAACTGTTAGGAACACGTTTCCTGTATTATCAAGTGTCGGTCATAGTTTATGTAATAGGTTGCTTAATATCAAGGCTTATATGTTAGTTATTATGTCTAGGCTTATGAAGTAAGCCCATAGGCCTAGGCCTTTTAGTTTAGAATAAGAAAGGAAGGAAGCCCTAGCTTCCTAGCCTATAAATACTATGTAAAACCTCATTTGAGGTTGTTGGTTCTATGTTATTCTATCTTTCTCTTTTCACATAGTTTCTTCCATCCTCTCCTTTCTCTCTTTCTCTCTCTAACTTTCTCTCTCTAAAATATACTTGTGTATTCATAAACTTAGGACCTAACAGGAACAAGTGTTGCAAGTGTGGGAGGAGAAGTCAGATCTCATCAACAATTATAAATCTATATAAAAGCTTCGTATCATGTTTTAGATGCTTTGTATTTTACATTTCTATCTTTTTCTTCTGTTATATTGAATTATGAATTATGAATTTGAATTTAAAAAATACACATACCCAAATAACCGTTATATTTNAAAAAAAAAAAAAAAAAAAAAGCTTGCACTGTTCCAACGTTAACATTCAAGAATTTAAAAAATAAATAAAAAATAAAAAATAATAATAAAAAAAACACGGCGTGGAGCCATGGTGACGGCGCGAGAATACCCCTCGCTCTAAGTTATTAAATGAAGAGTGATATACGGAATACTTATTTTCCTTTTAGCAAATAAATAGGTGAGAGAAGAGGCCAACCATTAGCATGTTTATACGGTTTGTTTTGAGAAGAATGCACATTAAACTTTGGAGTCCTACAATGTTATTCAATGATGAGTTGTCACTTAACCATTTTGTTTGAACGATGCCACATCACTATATTGTGGATGGCCTAAGTTGTTTACCATCAAATAATGAGAATTTCGTTTAATTATATGTTTGAAAAGCAATTTGACTTTTTTGTATGACTAGACGAGTACCAATGCGTAGTAATCGGATTTTATAGCGGCATATAGTTATAATGATATTTTTGATTAAGTTTTTTGTGTAACCAAAATATCACTATAATTATCTGCCACTAGAAAAAATCATGTTACTATGCACGTGTACTCGTTCAGTTAATATAAAACACGTTTTGTGTGTGTTGTACCTACCTTGCTTTTTGTCACATTGCTTTGAAAAAAGAAGGAAATTATTTTTATTCTTTGCTTCTACTTGTTCATTACTCAATATTTATTTGATACCCTTTTTTACCTTTTATTTATTTATTATTATTATTTTTTTTTGGATAATATATACCAGTATAAAATTAGCAAAAACTTGATACCTGTTAATTTGACATCATGTTAGTATTTTATCAATGATTTAGGGTCATACACCAGAACTCAAAGACCTAGTTGTAATTTCATTTGTGTTGAAGACCGACCGGGTTGGTTGAACCATTTAACCGGTAAAGTAATTAGGTCTATGAGTTGTATGTTATTGTACAAATTATTTACGGCCCCTCTTAACACAATATTCTGGCTCCGTCCATGTATGGGTGTGTTTAGTTGTTGGAAAATGAGAAGTTTCACATAAAAGTTTTCTTAGAAACACACAGAAAACGTGATTAAAATGAGTATTTTTTTAAATTTCTTTAATAAAAGCAAAAGACTTTCTGCTATTATAACTATGAGTTAAAGAATTTGAATTTAGAGTTCATTAGTTTTCAAAAAGCTTTTTGGAAAAAGAAGAGTTACTCTTTCCATAACTAAATACACGATATGTGATTTAGTTTTCNTGTCTCTTTTATTTATCTTCAAATCCCACACACTTTAACTTTCCCTCCCTTTTCCTCACTCTCCCCTTTTACTTTTTCTAGCGTTTCATTTTCACACACAAAAACACACACTAAACAATGAGTAACAACAAACATCCGCTAGACCTGACCGACATCACCGCCTCCTTACCGGTAGCCACCCAAGGTACACTCAGTCACATCCTACCTTATTTTTTTCATTTTCTTTAAATATGATTTTGTCATTTTCTACAGGTTTGACTATGGAGGACCGTGATGCATCCACTAGTACTCCAATCGTTGACGAGACTATAGGCTTTCTTCTTGATTGTGCAGAAAGAGGAGAAAATCGTGGCAACCAACGTCCACCATCTATTTGCAAGGTTTCTAGAATTCTTAGAGATCATAACGAAAGTTCATACGAACCTCAGCTGGTCTCTATAGGACCTATACATAGAGAAAATAAGAAGTTGAAAGAATTTGAATGGCTGAAAGAATGCTATCTTAATGACCTATTAAAACGTTGTGAAGATTCCACGCCAATGAAAAGATTAGAAGCATGCCTGCTAAAGGTAAACACTTTAATAGACAAAACCAGAGAATCTTATGATGGTGTGAAGAAGAACTATAGTGACGTTGAGCTTGCCAGGATGATGGTTATGGATGGCTGTTTCATACTTGAATTCTGTTTCAAGCATCAAGAAGAAAATTCCTATTTGTTACCCCAAAAAAAAGAAAATTGGCATTTGCCAAATAAGATGCTAACTAGTCGTATTGCCATGGATCTGATATTGCTAGAAAACCAAATCCCTTTCTTTGTTCTTCAAGCTTTGTTTGACTGCTTGGCAGTACCCTACAATTCCTACATGGTTATGAGGAAAAGGTCTGTCACTCTTTCCTACATTCTCGAAAAATGTTTGGCACCCTACATTAAGCTCTTCCGTTCTCTGTTGCCCAAAAAAATTTCAGGCAACGTTCTCAATAAATATTTGGCACCCTACATTAAGCTATTCTGTTGTGTGTTGCCTGAAAAAAATTCAACCACAGATGTTGACATAGATTCGCCTGAAGAAATTCCAACTACAGACGTTCACTCAGATTCAACTCATGATCATGTTCTTGGCTATCTGCACAAACGATGCCAGCTTGTAGATGCCAAGTCATCGAATCCAATAGAGAATACAGCATTCCACCACTCGGTAGTAGAACTGGATAGATCTGGGATGAACTTTAAACCTCACCAAGAGTGTATTTGGTCATTTCAACCATCTCTTTTTCCATGTTTACCTGGATTTTGGAGTAAGCCTACTCTTCTAATGCCAACCCTGGTTATTAATGATATGACTGAGCTAATTTTCAGGAACTTTATTGCTTACGAGCAATCGTTCCCTCAAGATCGTTATTACTTTACATCATATGCACATGCCATGGATATGCTTATTGATAGTCAAGACGATATTGCTAAACTGGTAAAATCAAAAGTCCTTGTCAACATGCTCGGCTCAAACCAAGAGGCTGCAGATATGATCAACAAGGTATGCAAAAACATTTCTATTACAGATTTCTATTACACCCAAGCGTTCAAACAAATGGATAAGTACTACAATGGTTATTGGCCCAAGAATATGGCATGGCTGAGACGCGTATATTTCAATAATCCATGGAATATTATAGCTCTACTTGGTGTAATCATTCTGTTTGGTCTTACCGTGGTTCAGACCATTTTTACCATCAGGGCCGCATAATTGTATACTCGCATAATTGGCTGATGGAAGCAACCAATAAATTTGAGTGTCTGCTGTTACGTGACCAAGTCTATGCAACATTCGGAGTCCATGCAAAATCTCATGCAGTAGAAGATGTCATGTTAGGTCAATTATGTAATTGGTCGATTTTAGTTGTTGCTTTTGTTTTCCTTATATGTCCGTTAGAGTACTTGTGCTAGAATAAAGGAAATTGATGGGGATGCCCACGTTTCCATGTTTTCATCATTTTAGGAAGTAGTGGTTTATGTATCTGTTCTCTTTTAAAAGGAACAAGTCTTATGTTTATGATATGCAGAAAATTACTCCAAAATATCTCTCAATTCTATCTTGCTTCTTTCTCATTTTCTTAGTCATTGTCATCACGATCGACCTACATCATCTGCTTTTCTTTATTCATTGTTCACAAAGTCACTTATTTTCCATGCTTATATTGACTTATTTAAGTATCAGTGTAAGTGCTTCAGTATAATGTTTACATGTTTTCAGATTTTATAATTATTAGGTTACTGAATATACTGTTAAATGATAGTCTCCTCACATTTGGTTGAGGTGCTGCTTCAAGTTCAAATTATAATTCACTATCTCAAAGACTTATAGTAGACTTAAACCAAGCGGTGTTAAATGGTATTTAAGAATTATTCGTATCACAAGTAACTTGTGCTGATGTTATGCACGCGGTTTTGACACGTGGTTACTCCTGAGTTGTTGATGTGCAACGTGTCTTATATCGAACGGAAGCGACATGTATGCTTGCGCGTTGAAAGATCATTTTCATAAAATACAAATGCGTGGTTCATTTTCGTAATATACTATCATAAAAGGTTCATATAATTTTTTTCTCAAAAAATAAACATGTGCAACAGGGAAAAGATGAATAAAACATTACACAATGAGAGAGTAGTATTTCATGTCAAAAACTTTCTTAAATAGCTATAATTATACACTGACATGGTAGAATAACAACATTTTTCTTCCGGTTTGTTTGTTGTAATAAAATAAAGAGCATTAGATTATTTATGAATTTAAATATTTTTCGTCCTATATCTATACTACATATCTATATCTATACTACCTATAATGAAAAAATGATCAAACTTGAAATGTGGAATTTTCAAGAAATGTTGAGTTTTCAAGAATGGTCAAATGAGAGAGAAAAGTTAAATGTAATTAATACTCTTATTAAAACACACCATTACTTAAAATTACAATTATTTATTCACATTGTACAACCAATTAAAAACATATCTATCAAATTAAATACAACCAATTAAAACACAAAACGGGTTGACCCGGGACGCTTCAAACCCGGCGGGTTGACCCAGTTTAATTTGACCCATTTCCGACCCAACCTAGCAAGTTGACCCGGTTTAAATCGACCCATTTTTCGACCGGAACGGTTCAACCGGTTGAACCACCCGGGTCGAACCGGGTTTCAAAACATTTTGCTTAATTCTCAAATCTAAAAACTTTTATTATTTTTCGTTTATAACCTATAAACTTTTTTTTATCAATAAACTATCTATCGCTATAAAATCCCGTTGCTATGCACGGGTACTCGTCTAGTAAAGGAAAAATGGTCAAAGTGGAAAAGTGAAAAAGTGAAAAGTCAAGTAATGTGAAATGTTGAAAAATCTTATTAAAGGAAATTATTTATTAAAGGAAATTATAAAATGTAATTAATACTCTTATTAAAACACCTCATTACTTAAAAGTACAATGATTTATTTACATTGTATAACCAATTAAAAACATATCTACCAAATTAAATACAACCAATTAAAACACAAATCGGGTTGACCCGGGACGCTTCAAACCCGACGGGTTGACCCGGTTCAATTTGACCCATTTTCGACCCAACCTAGAAAGTTGACTCAGTTTAAATCGACCTATTTTTCGACGGAACGGTTCAATCGGTTGAACCACCCGGGTCGAACCGGGTTTCAAAACATTAACTATTACTTAAAAGTACAATAATTTATTCACATTGTACAACCAATTAAAACATATCTATCAAATTAAATACAACCAATTAAAAAAAACCGGGTTGACCCGGAATGCTTCAAACCCCGACGGGTTGACCCAGTTTAATTTGAACCGTTTTTGACCCAACCTAGCAAGTTGACCCGTTTAAATCGACCAATTTTTTGCCAAGAACGGTTCAACCGGTTGAACCACCCGGGTTGAACCGGGTTTCAAAACATTATGTTAAATTCCCAAATCTTGAAACTTTTATTGTTTTTTGTTTATATCCTATAAACTTTTTTTATCAGTAAACTATCTGTCGCTATAAAATCCCGTTGCTATGCACGGGTACTCGTCTAGTATATTAAGTGTCCATTTTAATAATACACATATTAGAAAATCTCGCTAATTACACTTTTTACTAATCAAATATCATATCTACTCATTAAAGTCTACTTNTTTTGGTTTAAATTTTTATCTTGACCATCTCTAAGTAGACACATATAAGGGCTTTGCATACTTGAAATGACAATCATTGTGCTAATAATATATTGTTTGGTGTTTAGTTTTATCGGATTATGTTCCAATTATAGTGATTATGGCCATAAGGCCGTGATTCGTGTGGTGCAGCTTAACAATCTCATGGGGTAATAAACTCTATTGGTGAATACGCGAAACAACTTCAATTATTGGATGCGAGGAACCAAGATTCATAAATTTTTATTTTTTGAAAACGACAAATTACCAAAATCTACTATCTGTAACAGTGGATGAGACTTTGATTCCTGCATTTGTGTCCAGTTTAAACCAAGTCGAGCTTTTATCATGTTACAAAAGCTTATTTGTGGGCTTAAGCATAATCTATAATCACAGCTTATGACAAATAATCTCATACATTTTTGGTGAGTGCTTGGATTAGCTTATGCCACTAATAGCCCAAAAAGAAATAAGCTTAAAATCTCCGCAATAAGCAATGTTTTAAAAGAGATTATCAAAACCTCATTGATTAAGTCCATAAGCCTAATCTATTAAAATTAGCCAAACACAAACATCCCCCTTAATAAGCTCTTTTTGGTCTTATTATCTTCTTACTTCTTTATGGTCCCATCTAATAATGTTTTCAAAACCGGGTCTGTGGTCGACACGGCCAGGTAAACCCTGTTTATGCAACAAAAAACCTAACAAGTGATACTGATGAGTATGCAAATACTCATCATTTTATTACCATTTGAACCCACAAAAACAGCCAAAAACACACAAATGACCACAAAATGTTACAAATTTCATTAAAATGTGTTTTTATGTGACTTATGGATAAAAAGACTAAAAACAAGTGAAAAACATGCAAAATATACCAACTTGTCACTTTTAGTCCCTGAAGTATCACATTTGGCAAAACTAGTCCCTGAACTTTCAAGAATTGTCAGAATTAGTCCCTAAAGGTTTTAAATGAATGAAAAGTCAACTTTAGTCCTTGGGAAGTCAAAAATGTTCACAAATAGTCCCTGGATAAAAGTTTTCACAAATTGACAATTCTTACCCCTCAAGTTTCAAAAATGGCAAAATTAGTCCCTGGGTATTCAAAACTTTGAATTTAACATAAAATACCCTTGTACTATTCATAAAATACAATTTGGAACATTTTTGATAACTTTTGGGAAATTACAAGTTTAGTCCCTCAAAATCCAAATTTTACATATTTAGTCCTTAAAAGGTTTAAATTAAGGAATTTTACAACTTTGGTCCTTTTACTATTCACATATGGCAAATATGGTCCTTGTGATAATTTTGGAATAATGACATAACAGGTCCTTGAAGTTTGCAAGATTTACATTTTTGGTCCTTATTCTTAAACCTAAACCAAACGGACCCTTATAACTAATAAAACCCAACACCCTTTTTCCTTTGTTCTGGCCCAGCTAAAAGCCCAACCTTAGCCCAACCCACGATTTAAATTATAACTCCCCCCTCCCTTTTTCTTTCCCCCGTTCACATTGCCACCACCACACCTCCATAGCCACCACTCCACCTCACCTTTTCCACCACCACTTGGCCACCCACTTTACCCATTCATACCCTGCCACCTCACACACCCCCCTGACACCCTTAAAACCTGCACAAGCAACCTCCCAGTGGTGATAATACTTTTGGCGCCAAAAATGATCAAACGGCCAAGATTGTTTTCAGTCATCCATTGGTCAAGAAAAGAGGTGGGAAATATCTAGCAACTCAAGTGGAACACATTGGGTCTATAAAAGAGGAAGAAGAATGAAGAGAAGAGTACCTTGGGCTAGCCTTGGTCACGTAGTGATTAATTTAAAAGCTTTTCTTTAAATTAAATGTCATTTACTGTTTTAATGTTGTAATTTATCTTAATTTAGTGTAATGAAACCTTTATTTTCAGTTCAATCTCAAGTTATCTTTAAAATTTCATGTTTCTACTTTATTGTCATTTAAATTTCAAGTTTCTTAATTTCTTGTTAAATCTTAGTTGATTTCTGGACTCAATAAGCCACATAAGCTCCTGACAAAAGCTTTTAAGCTTGTAGAAACCTTAATTCAGCTTAGAACTAAAAAAATCAAAAATCACTAAAAAAATGGAGAAAATAGAAAATAAAATAAAAAATATGTGATCATGGTGAATGAAGCTTGTAGCAGGGAAGTTGTGGAGTGCTCTTGGTTTAGAAGTCTCATGGGAGACTGTAGGAAGTGTTCTTGGCCTTGGTTCTTGGGTTTCTACAAGATTGCACCTTGTAAGTCTTTTAGCCATTCTATGCATTTTACTGTTCTTGTGTTCAATCTGCTTTAATTTCTATGAATTCTTGTTTATTAGTTATTATTTAGTGTAATTTAAGTGTTATTTTGCTTGTAT
>LBNU01010327.1:23834-36082 GCA_014162995.1 Artemisia annua
TTTTTTATTTTCTGTTCTTCCTTTCTTTTCTGATGTGCGAAATCAGTCTATCAGTACAGTGATCGATTTTGTTCACATTTATAATCTTGTACATCCTTTTTCTATATCCCATCACATCACACACGTTATTTGTATTCAGGATATCACACCTCATCAGGACTTAAACGACCCGAGGATATAATTTTATATTCCTTGGTAAAATTGCATTTTCTCCCGAGCTCTGCAGCTCTTGTCTTTCATATTAGGTTGACCATTGGTTGACCTGATTTGGGAAATAAAAGATGTGTGGTTCGGGAGAGATCAGATACACATGTCAAACCCAGTGCAAACCACCGGTTTTTTCTAGCAGAATCAGTGCAAACCGCCGGTTTTTTCAACCGGTTGACCCGGCCGGGTCGAGCCGAGTTTCAAAATATAATTGTATAAGAGCATATACAATGCATCAAGTTTTAAAGACTTGATGCATTTAATGTATACAACAATTAATAACTAAGACTTTGAAGAATGACTTTTTGAATGCAATGCAAAAAACTCCTCTCAAAAAGCTTTTTAGAAAAGTAAAAAGCTATTGTCTTGGAGATGCTATAAGACATTATTAAAGGTCTAATATAACATATTTTTATAAAAGTTTACCGTTTGTGATTCTGTAGATACAGATCTTGTGTCAGCCATTTTTGTTAATCACTACAAATCAAACTTTTTTTCCCCTAGAATGAAGTCGGTAACTAAAATAATCTTTAAGCCCAATAATCTTTTTGAGCTGGTCTGCAAGCCCAATAATATTTTCTTTGTTTGGCCCAAAAATCCAAGTAAAACATTTTATCTTTCCTAAATATTACTAGCCAAAGTCGTCACATATGTCTAGTAGAGCAGAGGAGTATTGCCAGAGCCGGCTTTAAGGGAGTGCAAGAGGTGCCATTGCACAGGGCCACCGCTTAACGAGGGCCACAAAATTCCATGCACTTTATTATATGTATATACATAACATGAGGCTTGAGTTTAATTAGTTCACGCACTAGTGATACATGTGTATTTTGTATGTGTGTTTAAGGGCCTTTTTGTGATGATGGCCCAGGGCCACCAAAATCAATGAGACGGCCCTGAGTATTGCCACACTGTGTTGGTCGAACATAGACGTTTTGTTGCAGGAATCTAGTTCATAAATTAAACGAGCAAAAGTCTTGACCAAGCACGGAAAAAGTCTAGATCTGATTATGGCCATAAGGCCAAGACGTGTGTGGTTTAGCTTAAGAATGTCATTTCTACTGTCAAGATTTATGAAAAATTATTAACCGAAAGTGACACAAGACAAAATTTTACCATCTAAGGCAATGGACGAGACCTTGATTCCTACAGGAGCAGTAACGCAACACTATCTTGTACTTGATGCGATGATGGCTGTGTTTCAACATTGATTGTTTAGTCCTGTTAAGGTTATCTTCATTTCATTTATTGTTTTCATGTGAAAAAAAGAAGAATCTTAATTGACTTCCAACACAAGCTTCATAAGCGATAATGCCATATTTGTTGACTACTAATATTTCATTCGTAGGGCGTCACACAGTCACACTACCTGCATAGTTAAACAGGTTGAGTTTTTGTCGAGTTACTTGAGAAAAATCACAAAAAGTGGAATTAACAAGCTTGTGTCATATATGATAAGTCGACATCTTATAGAGTTGCTAAAAAAAAATTTATGTAACATGCAGGTTTATATATAGGCATGCAAATAAGTCGTAGCTTTTATTGAATTATTCGAGCTTAAGCCCAAATCATAGACATTTGAAGCTGATGATTCAAGTTTGAGAATAGGCTAAGGTCGTCTAGCATGAGCTCGGATCAGCTATTTTCAAGTCGTAGCCGGCAGTTAAATAAGATAAAGTAATCAATGAGGTAAGAAAACTCAATCAAGATTTTAGCACTTTAAGCTAAAGTAGTATTATAATTTGTGACCTACCAAGTTATCTTGGATTCCCGACATTTCAATCGTCATTAACAATGTCGAAAATGTCTTCTATATAAGAAGATATGGCATCACTCGTTCTTGCTTCAGACAAGAGAGATGCATGAGGGAAAAAATAGATTGAGCACTAGACAAAAGTTAAAGAGAGGGCTATGGTCACCAGAAGAAGACGAGAAACTCCTTAACTATATTACTACCAATGGCCACCGTGGTTGTTGGAGCTCCATTCCTAATCTTGCCGGCATTTCTCATTATTTCACTCATTATGCATGATCAGTAATCCTATAATCTCCTAAAACTCCTCCTAGAGCTCACTCCACAAAGACTTAGTGATTCCGAACCTGCAAACCAAACACTTGATACGCCATATGACCCGCTTACAAAAATCAGACACCATCCAAATCTGCAAAACTTATTATTAATTAATACATTTACGTTTTTATGCTAAGCAGGTTTACAAAGATGCGGCAGAAGTTGCAGGTAACGATGGAATAATTATCTGTGACCAGGTTAAAATGAGGAAGCTTTTCATTGCAAGAAGCCGCACTCATAATCGAGCTACACATCATTTTAGGAAATAAGTATAAAAGACCACGAGCTACTTTATATGCAATTTCTTTGTATACTTTCGTTAAAGATGTTTAATTTATTGTTATTTTCTTTAACAACAGATGGGCACAAATAGCAAGTTACTTACCAGGAAGAACCGATAGTGCTGTAAAAAACTTCTGGAACTCCAATATGAAGAAGAAACTCGTTCAGTTCCAACTGCAAACAGTCAATGAACAAGGTCGTCATGTTGATGCACCATTACCATTGGTCAAACGACTCAAACATGATCAAGAAACGGAAAATGAAGTTGATCTTCCTCCTCTTCCACCATCATTCATGAAAGAGTATTTTGACCGTATACTTGATCAATATTGGGATCTGAATCATCTGATAACGCAAACTGGAAGCGAGAGTGACAGCATGAATTTGATCACTAATAGTCAACCAAATATTCAGTTCATAGGTCATATAACTTTAACAGTATTTGAACTCTCAATCTTTGTATTGACAGTGATTCGAACTGTGAAGTCAGATATCATAAGTCCGGATCACATATAGTGAGATAACTCCATACAAATGGAAGTATGAAACAAACCAACCATTTCATATAGGATATTAACAAAGATCACGAGCCTCACATGAGTCTTGTGTAAGTGTACATGTTAGTAGTAACATACAACAAAGTAGAAACGCTAAACATCTAAAGTGAATTTAAAACCAACAACTACTCGTCATCTTCTTCAAATTCTTCTTCTTCGTCATTATTGTCGGTTTCTTCTTCCACATCCTCGTTGATTCCTTAACCCACTTCCTCGTCATCAACTATGAAACCACCCAATGTTTCATCAGTTTCATCTGCATCTTCATCATCATCATCTTCAACATCAACGTCCACCGCGGAACTCTTTGTAGTATCCGTACCACTTCTACTTGTACTCGCACCTTTTCTGTTTTTCTTTTGGTCTTTTGACCTATTCTTATACTTGGGTTTTGGGTCAATTATATTTTTAGTTTCTTAATCAATTCGGCGTCTTCCTCACTCTCACCCGTCCACACATCATCATCCTCGTCATCATTCGCTGCACCTTTCTTCCTCTTTCGTCTTTTTCCCTTTTTTGTTTGTGTATTACTAACTTCATCTTCGTCTTCATCACTGTCTTCTTTATGTTCTTCAAGAAACCAATCCCAATTCCTTATGTCCTGTATCATTTTCTTCGGGTAGTGATCAAACTCGTGTCCTTGAACTTCCATCTTGTTTAGTATACATAGCAGACATTTGTTTGAACCCACAGCTGTAACTGGCTTGAAATTGGGGGTGTTCAAGGACTTTGTTATTTAGTATACATAGCAGACATTTGTTTGAACCCACAACTGTAACTGGCTTGAAATTGGGGGTGTTTGGTCATGCATTTTAAAAGTGACTTATATAACTTTGCCGCATAACTATAGATGCTATATATAGAGGCATTTAGACATCCATCTTGAGAGTAGCTATCACATCTTGACACAAGTCCTTGAACTTCCATCTTGGAAGCGGTTATTACCATTCCAAAATGCAGTAAAATTAAATTATCACTCCATTAGTTCTAGCTAAAACTCGATACTTTCAAACTTATATCCACTTATTATTTGATACGTATGTGCTTCTAAATCTGATCATCTTGACTTGAAACGTGAAAACCAGAATCACATCCAAACTTCATCTAATATCTCAGCAACCAAAATTTAAGATATTACTGTTCGATAACTATAATGTTATTTTCTAATACGTTGAAATCAAGATAAGTGAATATAAACAAACAAAACTAATTAATACCATAGTCGATTTTCAAGTTTTATCATAAATTCCTGGATACTAAATACATGTCATTTTAGTCGCCATATTTCATTTATATAAGTCATCAAAAATTGGATATTTAAGCTGAAAAATCAACATTCTTTGATAAAAATAACACTTTTATGTGAATTTTAGTCAGGCTGGCATAACTAGCAGTAGTTGCAAGTTTTTTTTTTAGTAAAAGCGTTCCTTAAGTTAGCTGTATATTATAGTGTGTAAAAGAACATAAATGCTAAACGCTTCTTTTATTAGTGTTCACCATAGAAGTGTTTAAACAAAATCCAAAAGCTAACCTTTCGTTGCAAAACACGCATTATATTCTAAACGCTAAAAGCCATGTTTATATGTTTGGCAAAGAGCATATAAGAGCGTTTAACGTTTTCAATTAAAAGATCATTTGGTAACGAGAATTGTAACACCCCCAAAATTATCGCAACGGAAGATTGTGTCACTGGGGTATTACTTCATGGTTCACAACAGAAGTTACAGAAAACGACTCTAAATGAGACGTTTTGAAATAAATTATCATTCGATAAATCAGAGTTTACAAAAAGGTCCCACAAATTTACAAAATGTACAACATAAAAGTTGTATAGTGTTTCGAATGATAATATGTGCATCGTCTTCAAAATGTTTTTCCGTGCGCCTTCACATGCCAGCCAATTCCTTTCGAACCTGAGATAAACATGCTAAAAAGTCAACACAAAGGTTGAGTGAATTCATAGGTTTGTAAAACAGTAGTGGACAATAAATTCATAGTATAATTGCAATGTGCGCAATCATCATCTTGATAGTTATTATGAGGGGTGCTAGACCCACAAAAAATGTTCCACAAAACAAATCCACAAAATGAGGTGGAGGTATTTGATTGGTTCAATGGAAAAAAGAGAGAGACCCTACACCCAAATGCACCAATCAAATACCTCCAACTCATTTTGTGGATTTGTTTTGTGGAACATTTTTTGTGGGTCTAGCACCCCTCAGTTATTATTGCTCTAAGCTCATGGCACTCAAGACTGATTGTACAATATATCAATACGTGATATATGTAGAATAATAATGCCCCCTGTAGGTAATTGCCATATACCTAGTGTTCCAAATATAGTGCGTTTGATTACCTATTCGGCTAACACAAACGGGATTCATCAATCCCGATAGGCCTATCCACAATATTTGCGCTCACTTGCACCAACAAGTGATTAATGGTCCATGATGTGGGGACTTTTGGCATAAACAACTTAGACATGCGTGCAATAATACAATCAAGGCTAGCAACCAGTTTACAAGTAATTGTCCATATTAAAAACAGTAGCATGTATCTCCCCCAATGAGTTTATAAAACAGTTAAACAAAAGTAGGGGCTATGAACTCACCGTAGCAATCAGTAGTAGTTTATAACAACAGATAGTGTATCGCGATACCACGATCTTTAACAATGACCTACGAGAGTATAGTGATCGTGTCTTAATATATGTATGATAAGAGTGTACAAATATATGTAAAGTCATTGACTTGATCATGATGTTGTACATATGTCTTATGTTGTGTAAACGAGTAAAGCATCCTTAAAATGTGGTTTGGCTAATAGCCTTTTATAAATAACATCGTACTACCGTTCGGGCTATCAAAATCTAGAGGTCATGTAGTGAACGTATGAGGAGCCAGGACACTTTAAATCGTTAATCCACAACTCGTCGATACGACACCCCGAAGAGGCTTCTTATGATAATGAAACTCCCTACTATTGTAGTACTTATCATTTATAATTAAAAGTACTTGACGAGACAAATGTTGTATAAAAACATTTGTCGTGTTTCGTCAAAGACTATTGGTTGAACTAGTATGGTGACTTGATGATATAAGTTATATGTCGTGAAGTGGTTTAGCATAATATTCGTCAAGTGTAAATGTTACCAACTCAATGTGTGTTGTAATAAAAATGATAACGGTGTTTCATAATATTGTGGATTAAAGAGTTCAAACTGGTTTTTAAATACCATATTAGTTAATAAAATCTCGCGGATCAAATACGAGTTGAGACTTTTTGAAAATAGTATACATATAATGAATAAGTGATATGGTCAATTTCATGTCGTCGAGATCGGGAAAAGGGTTGAATCTATTGAAAAAGTCTCAAAAACAAGTTTCGGGTCATCAAACCCAACCTAATCATGCGGCTAGACACACAACCTTGAGACAACAACCAAGACCATAGCCATGGCTATGTCATGGCTAGAAGACCTTGAGACAACAGCCTTGGCTGTGTCTTGGCCTCAAGAGATCAAAACGCCACAAAAGCTCTCGAGTCATGGCTGTTTTTCAGTCTTAAGCAGGTCCAGTTGGTTTTTGTAGTTTACAGCCTTCGTTATTCACTTTCAGGCTAAAATTCCCGCGTTGTCTCATGCAAAACATTTTTCTGAACAACTTTCTTGTTTTACACTTTCACTGGTTCGGACCAAAAAAGGGTCAAAATCGCGATTTATGAATCAGATCAGAACCCTTTTTGTTCCGGCACCAATTTCCTTCTAGTAATCTTTTCTTAGATATAACCTTTTAATCACAAGCTCATTCAACATGATTCAAAAAGCTCAAGTTCTAGGTTTTACTTCCTCTAACAGCTTATTAAGGTCATTCAAGTTCATGGCTTATGAATTTGTGTCAAAGTTTAACAAGATTANTTTCTGAACAACTTTCGTGTTTTACACTTTCGATGGTTCGGAGCAGAAAAGGGTGAAAATCGCGATTTTATGAATCAGATAAGAAGACTATTTGTTTCAGCACCAAGTTTCTTCTATTAATCTTTACTTAAGCACAACTTTTTAACCACAAGTCCTTTTTAAGTGATTCAAAAGCTCAAGTTCTAGTTTTAACATCCTTCATCTGTTTCTCAAACTTGTCAAAGTCCTAGGTTCTTGATTCTATGCTAAAGATTAACAAATTCACTAGTTACTAACTAGTTGTTTCAAAAGTGTCTAACAAGTTAACTTGTGTTTTTCTTGTATGTACAACATCATACCATGCCATATTACATATGAAACTTGTACAAGATATAAATTACATCAAAATAGAGGGAAGTCATGAAAACTAAACATAGCCTTACAACTTTCTTGGATGGAACAACAAAAACACAAGAGCAATCTATACCAAGTCTTCTAGCCTTTAATCTTTGCCTTCAACCTTCAACCCAACTTGTTATAATCTTAATAAAACCTTGTACTTAGCCTTTTAACTCAGCCTTTAATCTTGTGTATTTCTTATATCAACTTTGTAATCAACAAAACACCACTTGGACTAGGTAGTATTCACTATGGCCTTCACCTTTCTTGTAAAATCTTGAAGCTAGAATCAAAAGATGGTGTGATAGTAGTGCTTATTATTGTACGGCAAAGATAGGGACTCCAAAGAGATTAAGAGATATTTCTCTTATTTTTGCACTAGTAACTTTGTAATGAAGTAACCTTATGTCCATGTGTCTAGTAGCGTGAATAGAAGTCACAAAACAAAGCCATATGGCTATAATGTAATCTAAGTAGCCGCCACCTCAAGGTATGAGGTGGTGAGGTGCTTGTGTTTCATGGTTATCTTGAAATTTAATGATAGTTTAGGGTATAGAAGGTATAGTTTGGTCCCGGCAATTACTAATGTCAAGCCCTTAAGTCACGAAACTTAAAACCGGGCAACATAAAAATGCACTACTTACAAGAATGTCAAAACTTATCAATATACTCCAACTAAGCTTATTAGATGCGTGATAAGCCTAACGGAGTGCGTTTATGTTGTTAAAACCTAATGACATAGGTTTGAGCACACGTATTACGTAAGAAATAAAATGCTCACGTAAGAATGGCGAAATGACAATAGTTCATATAAAATATCACTATTGGTGAAATATGAGTATTTTGAACACATAGATTTACCCTAGTCTTGTGTTGGCCGCGAGGAAAGTTCACATGATTAAACTTTCGTGATTACTTATGAAAGTAATAGTAATTAACATTAAATAGTTAAATATAGACAGAAGTTCGAAGCAGAGTGAATTATTTAACTTGGGTAGTTACCGGTTAACTACCGGTTATAGTAATTGCTTTTATGTTACAGTAAAAGTCAAATAGTCAAAATTCAAAGTCAAATGGCAAAATAATCATTTTGCCTTATGAAAATTTACGGGTTGCTACAAGAATTCATCTTTTCTAAAAGCTACTTTTCATATGCTACTTGAAGAAGCATTCACCGTCTGCGTTTAGCTATTTCGTCATTTTACACTTAATAAATACACACACAGATACAATTAAATCACCAAATACTTTAATAAAACATGCTAGCAACTACCGCTAACTAATGTTCCTAGTTTTTCATCATTTTACACTTAATAATTAAGTATACACCTACATTACCAAATGTTAAATGCTCCTACAGCTAACGGCTAATCCTAGTTTTGCCAAAAATACTCTCAACCCTAAAAGCTAAGAGCTAAACACTCCAAAAAGCTCGTCATCAAACACAAAATATACAAAGGGTATGTTTGTTTCAGCTTATATAGCGGGCTTATCCCACATTTAGTTTTTCGGCTTATATTACACAAGCTTGCTTTTTGTAGCTTATTTTGAAATATCTCGGCTAATATAAGCTTATCATGTCAAAATAAGCTTATAAAAGTCGAAATATTTCAAAATAAGCCACAAAAACTAGGCTTATGAAACATAAGCCGAAAACCACATAAGCCATAAGCCCGCTATATAAGCCAAAACAAACCCCAACTAACATTTATTCATACAAAAACAAACCTTTAACAGGATCATCAACATCAACATCTATAACATCACCACCCCCTAAACTTTCCCCAATCTCACCAAATTCATCCCCCAACTCCATCTTCACATCATCATCAACCCCTTCAATCTCCCTCACCTTAAACCACACAAAATCCTTAAACCCAACACAAAACTCATCACCCACTTTCAATTCCCCCTTGTCCCCCTTCTATAAACCTTAATCTCATCGTTTTCAAATTCATGTACATAGAAGATTTGTCTCTCTTTTCTTAATTCTTTTTAAAATTTCACAAACAAGAATTTGAAATGATGCATGTATATTCTAAAGCAAGTTGTACAAACACCTAAAACATATTCAACAAATACATACTCTTCAAAGATTAAATGCCTATAAAACCCATTTAGACACCAATTATTAATTTTATACTTTTTTCCCCGAAGAAATCAACTACATCAATAAAACAATATACACGAAAACAAACCAAAAGAAACCTACATAAAACTACAAATGAAGTGTGCGGGCAACAAATACATATGTTATTGCTTATTATATCGAGCTTGTGAAATAAGCAAAAATAACAGTCATGTTTTTATGCTCAACCATATCAATACACTTTAAATGACCATGAGATTCGAAAAACGCTTATTTTGATTATGTACAACTGTGTGAAACTCGGTGTGTGAACAAAGAATATAACTTAACCTTCACTTGTTCTCACATTGTCAAGAAAAAAGGTTATTTCTAATCAAGGAATTCAACCTGTAGAAGTAATCTGTACAACTGTCTGAAAGCTAAGTGTGTGAACACTACATGTTTAGCTAGCTAACAACTACTTTTCATGCTGCATTTGTAAGTTGGACATGTGCATGCCTCGTGACTATTAATAACTAGAGATGGTATAAAGTAAACTACAGCACAAACGCAATCAAACTATGACACAAACATAATACAAGTTTCATGTCACGACATAAACATAGTTAACATGATATAAGCAACAAACTACACAAATATAAATGCAATGCAAATATAGATGTAAGGCAGTAAATGCAAAGATAAAAAATAAAGAAAGCGCAAACCAGACACGAAGATTTATAGTGTTTCGGTCACAAAACTCCTCTTTGCCCTACTCCACTCCCCGAGTACACAACTCGAGAGTTACTTCACTAATCAACAAGCTCCCTTCTCGGCGGAGAAAACATACAAAATTGCTTACAATATTTTCCGACATTAAGCTAGATGTCGAGTACTATTCCAGCTAGTACCAATCTCACTCAATCTAAACCATCAGATCACCCTTTAAGGTTTTATCCTAAACAATAATGCCCTTATGGTGACTTGGTATGATTGTTCATCAGAATGGAGTCATCTTAATCATTTTACACACCATATACACATACACATATTTAGTCTACGTGAGCATTACCCTTGCTACGAGGATCGTTGATCATTGCTACGACAATCAAAAAGAATCTTTAGTAACATTTTATTGTAATCTTCTGTAGCAAATCCGATGCAAATTTTGAAACTTGCACTAGAAAGAAATGATGATTTCTTTTATATTTAAATTATGTCTTTCGTTGCTATTTTTTTGTGCAACGAAATTGCAATAAAAAATAAGTGATAATTTGTTTTAAGATTTAATTTTTGTCTTCCGTTGCTATTCCGCTGCAAAATTTGAAAATTTGCAACCGAATTGCAACGGTAAACAAATGATGGTTTTTTTAGATTTAAGTTTTGTCTTCGATTGCTATTCCGTTGCAAATTATGAACGTTTGCAACGGAACTGCAACGGAAAATAAAATTATGTTATTTTAGATTTAGTTTTGTGTCTTTCGTTGCTTTTCCGTTGCAAAGTTTTGTAATTTGCAACGTATTTGCAATGGAAAAAATTAAAATGAAAGCAAAATAAATTAGTTTGTATTTTGCAACAGATTTGCAACCATTTTCTTTACTGTTGCTATTCGGTTGGTAATTCATTGCATTACGGTTGCAAATTTTCAACGGAAATCTACCGTTGCAAATTTTCGTTGCATTAGCTTGTTTTTGTAGTAGTGATTTTGGATCATATCATAAGTCTATATGTATGAGTCGACAAGGAGGTCGCAAGAGGGACCATGTACACACATAAATGTGAATGTTGTGCGTTTGTACTTATCAACGATGCATTAAATGTTAACGACCATAAAAATTCGGAAATTGATACTCCCACCACATTTTTTGATGCATTTGTACCGCACAATACTGTAATGCACAAATTGTGATGCATGCATCGAAAAATGTGATGGGAATATCACCCCTTTAAAATTCAGACCTTTTAGAGATGGGCAGGTGGCAAGCTTTTATGGCATCTTTTCATCGATATCTATATAACAAAAAATAAATAAATAAAAAATAAAATAAAATAATAATAATCTATATCTTATCTTATCTTATATATATAATAAAAGACTAAGTAGTCTTATAAATGTAAAGGGGGGTTAATAAATGTCTCATGCATTGATTGTAAGTACCTTGGTTTCAATTTTATGCTTAAGTGGTAAGTACATATGACCTAAACATGATATATTGAATTCCGGCAACTAAAGGAACTACCTACATAATTGCGCAATTATGAAACATAGCCTCTTCATATGTATAATCATTTCATATCTTTGTAAGTTACACAACTTATTTACTTATAAATAACACCAGGATTGCCTCTGCATCTCCATATTGTATTTTTTTCCCCCATTAAAAAAAATACACATCACCATCTCATGAACGCAAAAAAACCTAATACCACAACGACCAAATGAAACCATGACTCAAGACTCCTACACAATCGATCTTGAAGCCGTTGTCATATAAACAAAAGAGGAAATCATCATCGATCCATTTTTGAAGCTTAGCTTCTTAAATATCCGAATATAAAAGATAAGAAATATAACAAGCGTGTTATTTTCTCTCTTTAATTCGTTCAAGACAAAAACCAAAACCTAAAAACGTGTCGAACCTACCCGAGCCCTCCAAAGGACCATGAAGCCATGGTCTTGGTCGTGGTCTTCTTGCCTCTTCGAAGTCACCTGAGTATAACATGAAGGAAAGGTGCTCAGATTGGAAGGGAGTGTCGTACTATGTAGAATA
>LBNU01010327.1:43187-82222 GCA_014162995.1 Artemisia annua
AAAAAAAATCAGAAACTAACAAAAACTTTCAAAATAGATTTACTTAAACAATAACATATTTTAGTATCATAGAACTACAACTAAGTTACTTAAGCTTACAAGTTTCTTCGCATATTCACGATATGATACGGACCCTCCAGTATGAGTCGATGGACCATCACCCTTCAGACGATTCTGTGAATTTGTTTCTCGTTTCCCCTTGTACTCGGGTGTATCCCAATAGCCTACAAAACCAGCCCATGTGTCTTCACTTATAAATATTGGTTTTATCATTTTACGCCTAATGTCTCTCAAGAAATCTGTATAACGTTCAGAAGCTTTTGATTCCCATGCTGTCCTCACTTGTGTTTCAGTTGCAGGCTCCCAAACATAATGTTTCTACATTAATCTAAATCATTAATAACCACATATGTGATATATGTATATATCAAATAAATTAAATATCAGATGTTATACCTTAAATTCTTCAAAATAGAAGTTTTTGGTATCTTGCTGCACCTTTCTCCATGTGAAGGCTCCATCATCAATTCTTTCTTTGAAAATCCTTGTTATTACTCGTGAGCATTGACTTGAATTTTCAAGGCTGTTATAATATAATGACGATAAAATTAATATAACACATGAAAGTGTGTAATCATTTATTCAAATAATAGGCCTTATACTTACCATCCATTCACAACAGAGAGTTGTTTTCTGCCTTCTGTAAGTGATGGATTCTGTGAGCTTTCAATAGTTGATGGAGAGCCTGAATTTGTCACAATCACATTTTCACGAGATGTTTCATTGCCATTACCATTGGAAGTTGAATCACTAACAATCTGATCCCCTGTTCCTTGAGGAGCATACGAGAGACCTCCTTTTCTTGTGATCCCTCCCCTTCCTGTCGGCATACCACCATTGGAAGTCGAATCATCAAGAACCTCATTCGTTGTTCCATGAGGAGCATGCGAGAGACCTACTCTTCTTGTGATCCCTCCCCTTCCTCTCGGCATATCTCCATTGAAAGATGGTTCAGTTAGAGACTCATTGGCTGTTCTAGGACGAGCAATTGAGAGAAGTCCTCTTCCTCTGATCCCTCCTCTTCCTCTTGCCATATCTGCAGTTATTCAAGATACGAGTGTTGATGAGATACTAAACAAAAGTATAGATTAAACATTTACCAAACAATACAGGAGGCAATCTCTACTTTATCATGTATTTGAGTACTGCTAGGAATCTTAAAAAAAAACAAAACAAAACAAAACAAAACAAAACAAAACAAAACAAAAACAAAAACAAACTAGCAGAAGCAGTTGAGGTGGCTTTAAATATAAAGAAATTTGTGTTTAGTTAATTGTATGCATTACTAATACACTTTACTCGAGTTTCAACCCATTTCCTTTTTAACTAAACTTTATGATTTTACCCATTGCACCTGTTACAGAAAAACCATAACCCGAATCAACCCTTTTGACAAGTAAATGCTCAAGATGTCCAACTTTAATGAAAAAAATCCACTCCTGGTAAAAATTGGGTCTTATAGTTTTAACAGTCAAACAACGTAAACAAGTGTTCATAACCTCTATAGTTACGATATTTAAAAAAAAAAGGTTTCATGGCAGACCAACCCAATCCATTCTGACTCCCCTACAACTTTGCCTATTTTGGCACGCCCCTCCCATCCCGCTGATCATTAGTCTAAACTATCCTCTTCTGCTGTTATAAAAAAGTACCATAACTTATACCCATGACCCGTCTTCTCAACTTCATTAAATGTTATATAAACACACTAATAATGAGGCCATCACACAAGTCTGAATTAGTAACAATAATAGTATATGTGACACAATATAACCTTTCACTTATTCGAACACATTCTCATCAGTAACTAATCTATATTGTCACATCATTTTCATTTTAGATCCGGTTAGCAAGTAAGCAACCCTAAGACAAACATATAACACAATAACATCCTATCTTTAATTGTTAAAATTGTACAATCTTCTTCCAAATATACCATTAATTGTAAAAATCATACTCTCAGGCTCACATTGAATCATTGAGAGGCAAAGCAATCATACAAAATAACAATAAAACACTTGTTCGCTAAAACTACTATTTGGAATAGAAAACTATTGCTTTGGAACATATAAGAAACAACAATAATGATTAAAATACCACAATAAAATTTACAAAAAATAGAATCGAAAGACTAAAGTTACAAAGATTGAAACCTCTGATATATATCCAAACAAAATATTTGCTGATCTGAAATTAGATTAAGCACTTACCTTGTTAAAAGTTGTTAATCCTTGTGATACTGCTTCTGCAATTTTGTGGGTACCTCTTATTGAAATGAGTCAATGAAATTTATAAGAAATGAATACCGATATTTAATCAACAAACAACTGCAATCCACTTTTTATGCATCTTTTGTTATCTTAAACTTGTTATAATTAAAAGGCGCCTTGAATTCCCGCTTAACCCTTTTCATTTCCCGCTTAATTTTTCTTTCACGCATTTTTCTTTATCAATAGATTAGCTTAATTTTTCATATAGTTGGTGAGATGGTGAATGTAGGTGATGGTGGAATAGACCTGATAGTTTTGGGTATTTTCTAATTATATTACATGACATATAAATACATAAGTAAAATATAGCATCTTTTGAGTACAGTTATAAGTTACGGAGCATAACATTTTCTTAAACAATAATTTACTCATATCTATAGGCAATTCAATTTATCTAAATGCTTATACATAGTTATGTTAAAATTAGTATTTATATTTTTAATAACAATAGTGTGCTGTATAATACCTTTTTATTCAATTATTGACTCATTAAACTTATAAAATTTACGGCTTCGGCTAAGTTAGAGAGAGAGAGAGAAAAAAAAAAAAAAAAAAAAAAAAAACTTATAAAATTTACATTTAGATAGCTAATTTTTTTAGCATTAATACGAGTGATTTTAAATGTCACAATTTACACGTTTATATGAAAACGTAATACTATAAAATGCATGCAACACAAGTAATTAGGGGTGAGCATCGGGCCAAACCTGACCCGAACCGACAAAAACCGTCCCGACCTAAAACCGAGAAATAGATATCAAAACCGAAACCGAACCGAATAAAACTGACAAAAAACAAATCGAACTGAAACCGACAAAAACCGAAATAAATATACAAAACCGAAACCGAACCGAATAAGGTCGGTTCGGTTCGGTTCGGTTTCGGTTGGTTTGTTGGTTCGTTTCGGTTTTTGGTGGATTTGCTCAGCCCTACAAGTAAATAATTTTTCAATCATGTAATGCTTTGTTGATGTATAGTCAAGGTATTACAAAATGCTATGGATTGCACTTGTTAAATGACAACGTATGAATCTCTTTGAACAAGTAAGCTCGGTTGGTTTCTAAGAAACAATGGCATTTACTCTTAACCAACATCCTCTTCTATAGTGGTACGAGGTTGACTTTATAGTTCGTTAGTTGAGACATGACAACCATATATTTTGTGAACAGTTCTACCAACTATTCACAATCTTTTCACAAACTCGTACTAGGTAGTACTTTAATTCGATAGACTGTTTTGTCCCACTCTTTTGCTTTATCGAATTAGTCCCGCCTAAAACACATAAGAGATATCGAGCTCTACTCTGTTGGCATTATCAAAGAGTAATAAAGTTCATAAGTGTATTTTCATCCCGTGGCTCACTGTAACCTTTAACTAGTTCTGTAAACATACAACTAATTCCTTTTACATAGTTGATATTCATGTCAGTTGAAGAGTATGTTTTCAAGTAATCTTCGATTTCCATGACGATGTCTTTGACTTGAACACGTTGAGGTTGCTTGTGGAACTATGCTTCATCGAGTCTTCAATCCCTCATTGATATCTTATTAGTGTGTCTTCATGACTTAGTCTAATTCTTTTTTGAATCGAGACAGAGACAATTGGACACCCAATCGAGTCGTTTTCACATTGGCCTATTCGAATTGATAGGTTGGTAAAACCTAAACTCGAACATGACCTGTTAATTAATTTTGTATTTTTACAAGACTTAAACGTGTTCACTAGTTGATTACCTTTTTACCACTTACTCAATCTAGGCACGATATGTTTATTAAACGTGTTTACTAGTTCACTAGTTAAAAGGACTTAAACGTGTTCACTAGTTGGCACGCTACACGTGTTAAATAGCTTAAACGGGTTTATGGGTTGAACGTTTAAACCATTTAATACGTATACTAAAATTTTAAATAGGTTGACGGGTCGAGCCGCTTAAATTATTTTCAACCCGAACCTAACCTATTTAACAAACGGATTAGATGAGTTGACCCAAAATATATCCACACTCAACCCGGACATGTTAATTTTTTTATTTGCTTGCTAGACTTTACACCCATACTTTATTTAATATCTATAAAAATACAACTAAGAAAATATCAACAACAATGTTAACACTACACATAAATGAGTAAAATATTAGTACCCTTTTACCAAATGGATAAAACACACGAACAAATCCCAATTTTTATCAAACTTATCTGCTGCTTTAATAGAACACCTCTTTAACTAGTCGCCATCATTGTTGATTAATCTTATTTTACATTGTTGATTGAACGGTATGGTTTCTTACAATTGGTTTCATAAATTATGCTTATTGTTGTAATGTTTGCAAGTGCCTTCCCATCATACTTGATTTCCAAAATTATCAATTTATTGATTTTTTTTCAATGTATCTTAGATCTTTATAAATGAACATGTTTGATTCAGGTTATTATGTATTCGTTTTTTTTTTCTTTTAATTCTTAGGCTGCTGTTTTGGTTTGACATCTACCACCAATAGAATATTAAATGAGAATGAACAACAAGGGATTTCAAAGTTATTATATACTCTTTGGTATGCCGAGTCAATTGGGTTATTGTGTTTATAAGTACACTGTTGGGTTATGAGCAAAAATCATAATCCTAATACATTATCATAATATATAAGTGTGCAGGTCACTGCACTATTAAGATAGCCGCGATGTGGTTAGTAATAGAATACATAGATTAAGTAGAAAGTACATTATGAGGTTACATAGATTAAGCATAACTGTAATGTACTGCATAGATGAGGCGCGACTACAGGTTATGAAGTGGATTACTCGTTTACCTGTTTTTTTGGTTCTGGGCTGGTTTCTTGGCCACTGGAGCTTGTGAATAGCTCTTTCGTGATTGATGAATGGCCCGTTGGTTGTGCAAACTGGTGTGTTCCAAACGCGGGTATCATCTGGGTGGCAAACATTAGAGGCAACTGTGTACTCAGAGACGATGTCTCAGAACTAAATGCATCCACCTTTTGCTTACCCTTGTCACCATCCGCCGCAACATTGGAACCTAAAACCATATTGCAAGCCGGCCTGATAGTAGAATCAGGTTCACGTATACTGATTCCATTTGTGCGAACCTGAGTTGTAGCTCCAGTATTGAAACTATTTATACTCCCAACAGTAGATAAAACATCTGAACCCAAAACCACATTTTCAATAACACTAGAAGTACAATCAGCCTCTCCTGTAGTTATACCATATGTTAAGGTGGTCGGTGTAGCTCCTATAGTATATATACAGAATGCTTGTCGTCTTTTCATCATATTGGTTTTCCAAAACTATTAATCATTTAACAATTGTTCAATGTGCTTCAAATGAAGATGTTTGGTTCACTTTAATTCATTGTATATTTAAGTATTTTTTTCCAATTTTATTATTATTAATTTTTTATTTATTTATTTTTACTTTTCAGGTTGTTCATTTGGTTTGACATCTACCACCAATAGAGTATTAAATGAGAATGGATCGAGAATGGATGTATAAGAGGTTTACACAGGACCGTAGATACATTAATCCTGAATTCATCGATGGGGTTGAAGCATTTGTTGAATATGCTTGCCAACAATCAGCATACATGGACAAGGATAAAATACGGTGCCCATGTAGAAATTGCAAAAATCAAGCATATCGTTTACCAGTGTATGTAAAGTTGCACTTAGGAAATCACGGGTTCATAAAGAACTACTATCAGTGGGTTTGCCATGGGGAACCTTCAACTGCATCAAGCTCTGCACATTCACAGACTAATACCTCATCTGTTGGAGATGTAGAAGGGTCAAATTCATATCGCAACTTGGTCATAGATGCTATAGGTCATGATTTTAACCCACAAACCGATGAAAATGAAACCGAACCACCAGACCCAAAAACGCAGAGGTTATATGATTTGCTTCATAAAGCAGACGAACCATTATGGTCAGGTTGTTCAAAACTTTCACAATTGTCTACGGTTGCAAGGTTGTTAAACATTAAGTCAGAGGGTCGCATTACTGAAAAGGTATTTGACGATATACTGAAATTGTTAAAAGACGCTTTACCGTCTGATAACAAGTTGGTTGGTAGTTTTTATGACACAAAAAAGTATGCAGCAGATTTAGGCCTTCCATGTGAGAAAATCCATTGTTGCATTAATGGATGTATGCTCTATTGGGATAAAGATATTGATGCAACAATTTGCAAATTTTGCGAGCACCCTCGTTATAAACAAAGAAAGAAGGGTGTCAAAAAGAGGAGAACTGAAGTACCACATTGTTTTATGCATTATTTTCCTCTTGTACCAAGATTACAGAGGTTATATGCTTCAAAAGTCACAGCTAAGCATATGAGATGGCATGCTGAGCATGTTCAAACGGACGGTGTAATGTTCCACCCATCTGACGCCGAGGCATGGAAACATTTTGATCGTACGCATCCTCCTTTTGCATTAGAGAAACGCAATGTAAGATTAGGGTTATGCACTGATGGGTTTCAACCATTTGGCCAGTCTGGAAAACAATATTCTTGTTGGCCGGTCATTGTGACACCGTATAATTTGCCCCCTTGGATGTGTATGAAAGACCCGTATATGTTTTTGACAATTATTGTACCTGGACCAAAGAATCCAAAGCAGAGGTTAGATGTATATTTGCAACCGTTAATAGCAGAATTATTAGATCTTTGGAAGGGTGTACGCACATATGATGTATCAAAGGAACAAAATTTCCTTATGAGAGCTGCACTTTTGTGGACAATAAGTGATTTTCCGGCTTATGGAATGTTGTCTGGGTGGAGTACATCGGGAAAGAAAGCTTGTCCATATTGTCTAGACAACACAAAAGCATTTAGCTTATCAAATGGTCGAAAGGTTTCATGGTTTGATTGCCATCGCCAATTTCTACCAGAAGAACATCCTTTCCGACGAAACAAAAATGACTTTATTAAGAATAGGGTTGAGCCGTCTCCATCTCCGTTAATACTAACAGGTGCAGAGGTTATCATGCAAATTGATGATTTCACATTAAAGAAAGTTACAGAAATCGGAGGTGTGGAATCAAATGCTTCCGTTAGCAAGTTATGTGGTTGGAGAAAACGAAGTATATTCTGGGATTTGCCTTACTGGAGTACTAATCTAATCCGTCATAATTTGGATGTTATGCATATTGAAAAAAACGTTTTTGAGAATGTATTTGAAACAGTGATGGATATAGAAGGAAAAACTAAAGATAATGCAAAGGCAAGAGAGGATATAAAAATTTATTGTAAGCGCAAGGATTTGGAGAAAAATGAATCAACTGGGAAGTATCCAAAAGCTTGTTATAGCTTGGGTAAAGAGGAAAAAAAGGTTGTGTGTGATTGGGTTTCAAAACTAGAGTTTCCGGATGGGTATGTTTCAAATATGTCTAGGTGTGTTGATATGCAAAAGTACAAGATGTTTGGGATGAAAAGTCATGATTGTCACGTGTTCATGCAAAGATTGATCCCAATAGCTTTTCGTGAATTGTTGCCAACCACAGTGTGGAAAGTTCTAACTGAATTAAGCTTGTTCTTTAGAGATCTTACGTCTACTATGCTCAAAGAAGAAGACATGATTAGACTTCATGAAGACATTCCTGTGATTTTGTGCAAACTGGAAAGAATATTTCCTCCAGGTTTCTTTGACTCTATGGAACACCTGCCTGTGCATTTACCTTATGAAGCAAGAGTTGGAGGGCCAGTTCAATATCGTTGGATGTACCCATTTGAGAGGTAAATTAGACCAATAATTTTAATCTAATACTTTATTGTAAATGACATATTAAGAAAAAATATCGCCAAATGTAGGTTCTTGGGAAAACTGAAGCGGAAAGTGACCAATAAAGCTAAGGTCGAAAGTTCAATTGCTAATGCGTACTTAATTGAAGAAACATCAATGTTTTGTTCACATTACTTTGAGCCTCATGTTAGAACAAAGATGAATGCAGCGCCTCGTAATGATAGTGGAGGTGATGCTGCATCATTTGAAGGAAATCTCTCTATATTCATGTCTGATGGTCAATCATCTGGAAAAGGAATATCAAGACGTTTAAGTGATGAGGAGTATGCTGCTGCAAGAATCTATGTGTTACTAAATTGTGTTGAGATTGAAGAATATGTTGAGTAAGTTTCAAAATAGTATTTAGTTATTTTTATATCTTTATTAGAATCAATTTTTCAACTCAAAACTTTTGAATGGGTTGGCTTCAATTTTTGTTCTCTTTATACACCTTGTGGTGTTTTTATTTCCTTGGGTCCCATTCTCTTTAATATAAATTGCCTTTCTAAGAAAATTTTCTCTATATCTCTCAAGGAAATTTGTTGAAGAGATTAAGGCAAATGATCCAACCATAACAGATGACCAAGTTGACCAGAGGCTTGAGAGTGAGTTTGCTGATTGGTTTAATCACTATGTAAGTATTTCGGCCCTTATGGTTTTATAATTAGTATATGAGTATGCATGTAATAACTTTATCATTTAATTGTAGGCACACAATTCAGGTAATGTGGATAATCAAATTATCAAGGATGTTGCTTTAGGTCCCTTGAGAAGGAGTGTTACCACCTATCCAGTGTATTTTGTCAATGGGTATAAATTCCACACTAGTGAGCATGGTTCAGGGAGGTCAAGCTTTAACAGTGGAGTGTGCATTAAGGGTACTAATTATGGTGACATGTCAACTGATTTTTATGGCGTTTTATCGGAGATTGTAGAATTAGAGTATCCTGCTCTCCCAATTAAAAGAGTTGTATTGTTTAAGTGTGATTGGTTTGACACAACCCCGAATGTTGGGATGAAGATTCATAAAGATTACAAGCTAGTTGATATCAACCATAAAAGAAGGCTTAGGAAGTATGAACCTTTTGTTTTGGCTAGTCAATCATCACAAGTTTATTATTCACCTTATCCGAGCTTGCGCCGTGACAAAGTTGATTGGTGGTCTGTGTGCAAAATTAAAGCCACTTCAACATTTGATCTTCCTGAAGAAAATACAGCCTTGCAAGACGATGAAGTAGAAGCACATTCAATCGATGCGGCTGATCTTTCAACAATACCTCTGAATGATTCAAGTGGTATCCAAGTTGATATGGACGATGGCGATGATGATTTGCAGCATTCAGAAGATGACAATGATTAAGTTTCTATCGATGAGATTGAATTTATTTCGTCATGTAATAAATTTCTTGCATGACTCATGTTTATGTTCATGTGGTCACAGATTGGGTCGTTTGACAATAACATTTGGAGTATAAAACTGTTCTTTTGCTTTTGAACCTTGAGCTGGATGGAGACCTTGGTTATTTGGTTATTGCTTTGTCCGACGGTACAGTTCAGTTATTATATCTGTGACACTTGGCCGTTTACCCATTGTAGACATAGATGCATTGATTAACATTGAAGAAATTGCACCATCTTATAACTGTTCGATACATTTCCAGTTATAAACTCTCATCTTTTATCAGCTTTATTTAATACTCGCTGTCTTGTGGCTATAAACTTTAAAGGTTGCAAAATCAGAAGGTAACAGGACTGGTACGGTTCTAGTGCAAGTCAAAGCATATTCGGGTGCAAGGCTGGGAACACTTATTGAAATTAATGCTTTCGATAGGAATACATAACGTGTTGTACTACTATAAAGATATACTTTTAATAAACAAATTTAGGCGGTTGTAGGCAATAAAACTAAACGTTGGAAAACTTTTAAACCATACGACATATTGGAACCAATATACCTATTTCCTTCACCTTGGCCTTGTTTTTTTGTTCACCCATTTGACATGTTAGAAATTAGACATTTACATATAGAACAGTTAGTCAGCTAAAATATGAGATTTTGCTTGCCAAAATTTAATCATGGGTATATTTTTACCCACAAATTACACGCACCAAATTACCCACGAGCACAAAGGATGAGTCTAATACATGTGTAATGTAAATTTAGCCACGTAAATTACACTCGAGATGTTAAATACGAAACCGGGTTTGTGAAAAGCTACAAGTATAAATGGTACCCATAAATCACCCACAAATATTACCAACGAATACAAAACATGTGTGTAGTATGTGGGAAAAAAAATTTACCCACAAAATTAGCCATTACTTTACCCGTGATAATTAAATTGTGTGTAATATGTGGGAAATATTTTGGCGGGAATCAGTTAGCCACAAACTACACATGATATATTATTTAATGGGTAAATTTATGGGTAAAACTATGGGAAAAGCAAGGGAAATTTATCCTAGACTTTGGATTTGCTAATTGTGGGTAACTAATGGGTAATATGAGGGAAAATACCCGCGTATCAATGTACGTGGCTAATTTCCGTGGGTAAAGCCCTGTTTTCTTGTAGTCATTAAAGAAAGAGATGGAGAAGTCACAAAAAATGTATCAGGAACAAAACATGCAAAATGCCAATGAACAACAACGACAAAGAGAAAAACAAAAAGAACATCGCCACGGCCGCCGGTGTCAATATAGATGAATACTTAGCATTCATATTAATAGTACGTTACAAATTAAGCATGCAATATTTTACTATACGAATTATAATTTATGATACGAATTATAATTTATACTCTTGAATATACTAATTACTTTAATGTTTTATGTTTTTATAGTTTTGTTAAAAAGAAAATTTGTTTTATAGTTCTCTTTTAATAATGTAATTTATTGAACAACGAAGTTCGTCTTTCACAAAAAATGAGAGTTTCAAACATGAACCAAAAATTAGTCCCGAACATTACGAAAAAAACAATTAGATCCAACCTGTGTGCATCGCATGGGTCCTGAGGCAGTCCAAACTTGTGTGCATCGCACGAGGATGAATATAAAAGGTCTCAAATATTAATGTCATCGCTTCATATTTAAAATAATTTATGTAACTTATACATATTAAAAAAATTACATGTGAAGAGACTCTTTTCAATATAACTTGTTGAAAAAAATCTCTTCACATATACTCTTTTACTGTCAATAAACTATTTTAAATGTGTGTCATGCCTAGAAATGCGATACCATCACAACTTAGATATATAATGACGAAAATAATTGTCGAAGATTACGCTATAAAAACTTATATACAGCCCATGTGCAACTCAATAAAGTATTTTAAATATGTATAATGTTTAGCAAATGTGTGACACCATGAAAACTTAAATATAAAACGACAAAAATAAATGCCGAATATTTCGCTATAAACACTTCTATAAAGCCCATGTGCATCGCACGTATTTTAAATCTATGAAAACTTCTATACAATCCATGTGCATCGCATGGGAATTGTTGACTATCATAAGAAATAGTTATAACTTAGCCCGATGTATTAATATTAGTTAGTTCAAATAAAAAACGATAAAGTCAATACCAAAATAAATAGACAAAAAATATTACGTAAAAAAATACATCTTAAAGGATTACATGTCAATAAACTATTTTAAATACGTATCATGCTTACAAAATGTATGCTACCATGAAAACTTATATATATAATGACAAAAATACGTCCTGAATATAAAATGACGAAAATAAATGACGGATATTAGACTTTGAAAACTTCTATACAGCCCATGTGTATCGCACGGGCTTTCATGACTATTCATGTTTGCAAGTGTATTCAAATAATGAAATGACATGATCCCGCAATGAATACATGACGAAAATTAGTGAACATTACGTTATGAACACTTAGATACAGCCCGTGTGCAACGCACGGGTCTGGTTGCCTAGTATATATAAAGAATGAGTTCCCTATATTGAATGTGAGCATTAATGCCACAAGCCAAGAAACTCAAATATGTAGTTTAAGCTAAGAAATTTAGTACATGTGGAGCTTATTTTGAAGCCTTTTAAGAGCTTTTAAGGATACATAAATATACAAGGCCCTCATTCATGAAGCATGAATGTGAGCATTTATGTCTTTAGCTAAGAAACTCCATTATACAAGATAAGCTACACATTTCAATTGCATGACTTTAAAACAAAAAACAAAAAACGAAAGTATAGAAAATTCTTTCATGCAGGCCTTCTTTATGGCCCATTGATTAAAGCTTTAATGAAGGCATAACTTAAATACACTTAAAAAAACTGCTTTGCAGTCCATCTTCCTAAGCAGCCCATGAATTTGACTCCTGAAGTTCTAAAAACCCTCAAAGAATATCTCTTCATTTGTCCATCGCCTCTTCCTTCCATCTTCTTGGTATTAAATGTTGCCAGTTAGCTTTCATGTGGCTGGAGCTATATAAATAAGCCTTGATATGAGCCATCCACAGTTTCC
Organism: Artemisia annua; assembly: GCA_014162995.1. Lineage (NCBI taxonomy): Eukaryota > Viridiplantae > Streptophyta > Magnoliopsida > Asterales > Asteraceae > Artemisia > Artemisia annua. Next base: position 55,807 of record LBNU01010327.1, read on the forward strand.
ATCTATACTTGCTGTCACAATACTTTCAATCTATACCTGTGTTCACACTATGTCAAAGGCAACCGAAAAACAAGTTCCAAATCAAACTCTAGATCAGTAATCAAGTTTAGATGGCATGTGAAGATGATTAAAAGACTATAGTGTAGATGGATAGTTGAAGGTATTGTGGAGTAATGAACCTCCTCAAAAGGTATTATTTTTTTGCTTCTGTCGTTCATCTTTATTGTGTTCATGGTTCGTTTTCATACCCTCTTCCAAAACTCTAACTTCCTTTTCTTCAAATTATATATGGCAGATCACACTGTTATTCATTGAACATTTATAGACACATAAAAAGCCCCCATCCCATAACCTTGATACACCCTAATTCATCAATAACGTGGTCAAACGTGGAGGAGCACGGGTACTTCTTAATTGAGACAACAAAAATTGATTCAAAGCTAAATTGAGACAATAAAAGAATGTTCCCATACTACCTCAGTCAATAGTTTCAAAGCTGTTAATCTACGCTTATTCTACACAGTGATGAAATCCCTGTGATTGTGGAGTTTAAATCCAAAATCAGGTATTCATTCTGATACATTTAGCAACATGGATAGCTTCAAAATTATTAAGCACTAATTAGAAATTTATATTGTAGTAATGTTGATGCAACCGAACCGAGCTTACCTATTTCACAGAATCACAAAACGGAACTATCCAGGAACTCTTAGCCATAGGCCGTGACAGAAGCAAGATGTATTTCGCTTTTTACCCCAAACCCATTTGTGGTATAAGTTATATCATATAAACTGTTCTCTTTTTGGCCGGGCTTTTGTTCGCGGGCTACCACATTCCAATGTGAGACAGAAATCATAAGCATTCGGAAAAAGAACAGTTGGTACTACCCTACCTGTGGCAGCGGAAAATGCAAGAAGGGAGTAACCCACAAGGATGGACAGCTATGGTGTGACATGTGCAACAAGCCTGTGAGCTACCCTAGACCAAGGTAATAATATGTTCCTAAACAGGACAAATCAGCTATAAGTTTTGATACTTACAATTAGCGGCAAGCTTTTGTGTGTCAACAGGTTTAGGCTTCAAGTTTATGCGATGGATGCGACCGGGCAGATTGTAATTGTGATGTGGGATGAGACAGCTTCAGAGCTAACAAAGTCGAGTGCCAAAGCGTTGCTTGATGAGCTTGATGAGGTAGGTGTACTGAATTAGTTTATTTATTTGTACCTTTATTCACAACTTTCCATACATAGGTTGAAGATGATGCTCCGTTGTTGCCAAACGCTTTGACAAATCTGTATAATACAAAGCATGTCTTTGAGGTCAAATCACATACATACTATAATTATGAGGATTTTGGAAGCTTCACCTGCACCAGCGTCTCTCCATCCAATGCTCCTACAGTTTCAGAACTGCATGATGTGACCAAGGTTTCTGTTGATGACACACCGGCGAGTAGCAGCAGCACTCTCAAGTCCCCAATGAAGAGGCTGGTGAGGGGCCCAGAAGTACACTCCATGAAAGGAATCTGAGGCCAAAAAGAAAATGAGGTTTAGTGTTAGCTTAGAATATAAATTCACATGCTGACTAAAGATTATTGCACGCACCAACAGTTTCTTTTTATACATGATTAAAGGTATGTCCAAGATGATTCATATGTAGAGGGCGAGGCTGTTGAAGTAGCCATAGCGGAAAACCATGGTATAGAACATGAAGAGACCGAAGAGTAGGAACTCCAGTTACAATAAGTATCAAAGAAAAAATTAAGTGTTTCAAATATGGTGCCAGTTATAGTTTTGTTAACTTTGACGTGAGAGTCTTGTAGAATAGAGGTTGCGCATGGCGCTTTCGTTAGTGTTTTGTTTTCAGTTTTTTCACCAGAATAAATGAATTTACTGTTCTTCGTATACCCCTCCCATTTGCAAGTTGCAACATATCTAAATAGGGTGTATGTAATTAAATTCAGTTGGTAGTTTCAAGACACTATATGTTTATCTAAAATCTATATTTTAACCAGATTGAGGTGCACCTATCCCTGATTGACCCATGTATGGGTAAAAATGATCTGCAACCAGCGGGCCATTTACAAAGTAACACTTTACAAGCCTAGAGCATCGATATTTAGAGAACCAATATAATGATATGGTCATGTAAAAGATAACCTGAAATAAACCTTGGTAACACATTAACAACTTCAGCGACTTTAAAGTATGTGCAGCCTGATAAACCAAATACTTTTAGCCATCTAAAAGGTTTGGAAATTTCAATTCCCGTTGAAAACTAAAATACTTAAGTAGTAGCGATTTAACAAGTAACTTTTACCCCAAAAGAAATCCAAGAGCCAACTTAAGAGTAATCTTATTAAAAATTTAAACATAATCTTATTAAAAATTTAAACATATCAAGCATCATCTACTACCGTAATCAACAAAATAAGGGACAACCGCAAGCAGGATCCTTTTCGTTGATAGTATTCTTTTAGTCAGCTAAAATTTAAACATAATTAATGATTTTGACAAGCAGCTCCTACCCCAAAAATACTTCAAAATCTAGGTAAATAGAAATCTTATTAGAAATTTAAATATCAAGTATAGTATGCTACCTTAATTAAAAATTTAAGAAAATTAAAATAGTACATTATTAGAGTTAAGGATCGATTTGATTAAGAAACAATCAACTTTTCTGTTCCACGTTAGAAATGAATGTCATAATCTGCATAAGCTCGATTGATCCCAATACACTCCAACATATAAAACCTCTAAAGCCTAAGCTTAGCTCAATTCAGCTAACAAATTCAAGCAAATATATAAACAATAATTTACATTTTTATGGTTCAGCACTAAAAATGGATTTAAACAAATTTAAGTAAATAAGGAATTCGGTATTACCCCATGTTTGCAAAGGAGGTTGTTTCCCAAACACCCAAAAATCAAAAGCAACAACAGAAATTTATCAATGGAAAACAAAAACAAAGAAATCAATATTATGTCATGTAATAAAAATGCAAACCTGTGAATAAGATCTTCATTTGTTGTTTCAAATCAACTCATTATAGGTCCCAACATACATACTTTGATTATCATTTTGTGAAAAATGAAGGACAGTTAGGATTACATCAACCCTAATTAGACTGCATCGAAAGTTTGATTTGATTTATGTGTTGTGTTAATGAAAGCCCTAACTTTAATGAATCGAGGAAAAAAAGGGAAGTGTGTGTATATAAATATTTTTGATTATTGTAAGTAGTGACCTTGCTTAGGATTTTAGGTTCTGAGAAACGGTTGTGGGAAGTGGGAACCATACCAGATGCAGGGGAAATGAAATACATGTACATTTTAGGTAAAGAGGGAAAACCAAAAGGTTTAGAATTTCTTAAATGAACTGTTTATACAACTACTTTACGGATATAAACTTCGCACACAAAATTATCCAAAATAAACTTTTCAATATTATTCGTTAGGTCTATTAATAGATTCGTTTCTAACCATACACGTGTATAAAAAAAGAGTGATAGGCGAGTCATGGGCGAGGCTATCAAATTACATATGATTCAGAATTATGGGCGAAAGATGGGCGAGAGGCCTAGGCGAGTGCTGGGCAAGGGGAGAGGCCTAGCGAGTCAAAATTGTCTTGGGCGAGGATCTGGGCGAGTCAAAATTGTCTTGGGTTGTCTTGGGCGAGGATCTGGCGAGTCAAAATTGTCTTGGGCGAGGATATAGGCGAGTATGGCAGAAGATTGTGAAAATTTGTAGGCGAGTATATGGGCGAGAGATATAGGCGAGTACATGTTACAGCTATAAGGCCTATAGTATATAACAATATTTTATTTTATTTTCCGTTGCCGTTTGCTTAATGCAACCGTTGCATTTGACAGAATTGCTAGGAAATGTGTGTTGTTAACTAATTTTATTTTATCGTGAACTTGACAAATCTACTAGGAAATGTGTTTTTCATTCACTGCTTTTTACTTTTGATGTATTTTTAAGGAGTAAGAAATAATATGTTTGTTACATCACGGTAAGTATATAAAACTATTTGACAACTTGAAAGTTTGTTACATTTTTTTGAGCAAGTGTCCAGTCTAAAAATGAATTATTTTGATACAGTAAGTTTTATAATTACACAGCTGTGCATTTTGTAAATAATTTGGGACAAAGAGGTCGGTATTACATTGCATGTAATATAACTTAAAAATCCTGGAGACCTATAGTAGCATGTAGCATATATTGGGGCGAGGTTGTCTTGGGGCGATGATTGGGGCGAATGGAAAATTAAAAAAGTTGATTGCGACGTATTTTGATCATTTTGGTAAAGTATGTGAAATAAGTTCATTCCCGTAAATTCACTCCTTATAAGGTTCATTCTGGTTTATTATACTAACTTAACTAATAATGTGCCAACTTTTTAACTTTTGGCTACAACAATTATTTATTTATTTATTTTTTATTTTTTATTTTTTTTATTGTTGTTGCTCTTAAAGTAAAGTAACACTTTAATTTTTATTTAAATTAAAACTTAAATGTATGGATGTCTACATGGAACGGTTTCGCTTAAAAATAGAGAAATGATACATGGACCTAATCGTGAACCTAATTATGGACCTAAAAACACGTGACATCATCCTGATGGCTACAGACAGGGACCCACTTATTTTACAACCCATCAGGATCATGCCACATACTTTTAGGTCCATAATTAGGTCCATAATTAGGTCCACAATTAGGTTCATGTATCATTTCTCTTAAAAATATAACAACAAAGGTGCATAAGTTTGAAGCTGAGAGCCAGTAGGAAAACAAATCAACCGTGTCTTTGATGCTTTATGTTTCGCGTAACGATAATGAAACTCAGTCGTGTGTTTGGTACCTTTTATGTGAAACAGTCCTATTTATAAAACCTTTCTTAAACAAACTTTGTTTATTTTATACTTTATGTTCCGCATAATGATGATGAAACTCGGCAGTGTGTTTGATACCTTTTTTTATTTATAAAAGCTTTCGCAAACAAAGTTTGTTAATTTAGTCGAGAAACCCTGATCAAAACTAAGTATATAATAACAAAATACACATAACATTTGCAAAACTGATGATAGTTTATGGTGAATAAAGCCCGTGCATCCTGCCTCGTAATAATAATAATAATAATAATAATAATAATAATAATAATAATAATAATAATAATAATAATAATAATAATAATAATAATAATGAATGACACCTTCAAACGTCATACCGCCAACGTCAGCTTTTAAATGCGTTTAACACATGTATAGTACCCCGCAACATTATTTTCAAAAACTTGTCAAGAAAAATGTTAACAGACTTAACACCATTAAAATTCGGATGTCACCATCATACAATTTGCACATGGCAAGCTTTTATGGAGTCCTATGATCACTTTTACTACAAAAGATAGTTTTACTTGAACTCAACCCTCATCTCACACACACACGCACTAAAAACATACACACACTAAAAACACACACACAATGAGCAACAGCAATGACAAACAACCGCTAGACCTCACCCAATCCTTATCGATATCTGACAACGCACAAGCTCCGTCCACTACTACTCAAACCGTCAAGAAACTAGACTATCTCGGAATTAATTTGGTGGAAATGAGCTCTGTCAAACCGCGGGAGAAAAATGATAGCTTGGGCGTTCCTGCAATTAATCAGCGAGATGTGACTACGGGAAATCTGTCTCTTTCAGATGAAGCATCCACTACTACTCCGACCATAGACTGTATCACGGAGGTCTACCAGACACCATACGACGTGGATAAAAGTGATGACCCAGCTATAGGCTATCTTCTTGATTGTGCAGAAAGAGGACAAATCCTTAGCAACCAACGTCCACCATCTATTTGCAAGGTTTCTAGAATCTTAAGAGAGCTTAGCGAAAGTTCATTCACCCCTCAGCTGGTCTCTATAGGACCTATACATAGAGAAGATCCGAAGTTGCAAGAATTTGAATGGCTGAAAGAATGTTATCTTAATGACCTATTAAAGCGTTTTCGTTCTCGTTCCACGCAAAAGAAAACATTAGAAGAATGTCTGTTAAAGGTAAACACTTTAATACCCCAAATCAGAGAATCTTATGCTGGTGTGATCGAGAACTATAGTGACGATAAGCTTGCCACGATGATGGTTATGGATGGTTGTTTCATACTTGAATTCTGTTTCAAGCATCGAGATCGAAATTTGAATTTTCCAAATAAGATGCAAGCCCTTCGTATTGCCATGGATCTGATATTGCTAGAAAACCAAGTCCCTTTCTTTGTTCTTCAAGCTTTGTTTGACTGCTTCATGGGTAAAAGTTTTGGCACTCTTAGCCAGGTTCTCGATATATATTTGGCACACTACATTATGCTCTTCCGTTCTCGGTTGCCTGAAAAAAAATCAATTCTTAGCAACGTTCTTGATAAATATTTGGCACCCTATATTAAGCTATTCTGTTCTCTGTTGCGTGAAAAAAATTCAACCACAAATGTTGACTCAGATTTGCCAAAAAAAAATTCAACCACAGATGTTGACTCAGATTCAACTCCTGCTCATGTTCTTGGCTATATGCACAAACGCTACCATCTTGTAGGTGCCAAGCCATCGAATATCCCGGCATCCCACTCGATAGTAGAACTGAATAGATCTGGGATGAACTTTAAACCTCACCAAGAGGATGGTTGGTCAATGACCATTAAATTTCGATCATCTCTTTTTGCATGTTTACCTTGGTTTTGGAGTAAGCCTACTCTTCTAATGCCAACCCTGGTTATTCAAGATACCACTGAGCTAATTTTAAGGAACTTTATTGCTTATGAGCAAACGTTCCCTCAAGATCGTTATTACTTTACATCATATGCATGTGCCATGGATATGCTTATTGATACTCAAGAGGATATTGCTAAACTGGTAGAATCAAAAGTCCTTGTCAACATACTCGGCTCAAACCAAGAGGCTGCAGATATGATCAACAAGATATGCAAAAACGTTTTGTTTACAGAATTCTATTACACCGAAGAGTTCAAACAAATGGATGAGTACTACAATGGTTTGTGGCCCAAGAATATTGCACGGCTGAGACGCGTATATTTCAGTAATCCATGGAGTATTATTGCGCTACTTGCTGCAATCATTCTGTTTTCTCTTACCGTGGTTCAGACCATTTATACAATCAGGGCCGCATAATTGTATGCTTGCTTTGAGTTGATGGAAGCAACCAATAAATTTGAGTGTCTGCTTTTATTTTTTCATTGTTCACAAAGTCACTTATTTTCCATGCTTATATTGACTTATTTAAGTATCAATAAAACGTTTGCATGTTTTCAGATTTTATAATTTATTAGGTTTACTGAATATACTGTTAAATGATGGTCTCCTCACATTTGGTTGAGGTGCTGCTTCAAATTATAATTCACTATCTCAAAACTCATGGTAGACTTAAACCGAGCGGTGTTAAATGGTATTTAAGAATTATTCGTATCACAGGTAACTCGTGCCAAGTACCTCGTGCTGATGTTATGCGCGCTGTTTGGACACGTGGTTACTCCTGAGTTGTTGATGAGCAACGTGTCTTATATCTAACGGAAGCGATATGTATGCTTGCGCGTTGAAAGATCATTTTTGTAAAATACGAATGTGTGGTTCATTTTCGTACGTAATATAGTATCATAAAAGGTTCATATAAATTTTTTCTCAAAAAATAAACATGTGCAACAGGGAAAAGATGAATAACAAAACATGACACAATAAGAAAGTAGTCTTTCGTGTCAAAAACTTTCTTAAAGAGCATTATTGGTTTCATTGTCTACTCTCTCCGTCCCACATAATGTGTCCACATTGTTAATTGGCGTTTGAGATTAAATTGTAGTACTATTTTCTAAACCGGAATATCTATTGCGTATCACATGTATTATTCGTAAATCATAATTTATGATGCCAACAATATATCATTATTTATTACCAACCATGCCTTTCATTATAGTCCATTAAACTTGTTTCTCCGTTTTACTTTTAATAATATCTTTAGTCATTATAAAGCTATTCCTTGTATCTTATATTAACTGTCCACTTTAATAATATACAAATATTAGAAAATCTCACTATAGCTAGTTACACTCTTCACTAATCAACATATCTACTCATTTTAATAATTAGTTGAAATAGTGAACACTTATCATGAGACATCTCAAAATAGCAATGTAGCTTTTTTTATCATGTCGATCTCTAAGCAGACACATATAGTGATTATGGCCATAAGGCTAATGATATGCTATTTTGCATAATTGAAACGACAATTAATGTGCTAATGATATGCTGTTTGGTGTTTACTTTTATCGGATTATGTTCCAATTATAGTGATTATATGGCCATAAGGCCGTGATTCGTGTGGTGCAGCTTAACAATCTCATGGGGTAATAAACTCTATAGCTGAATACGAGGAACAACTTCAATTATTGGATGCGAGGAACCAAGATTCATAAATTTTTAGTTTTCGAAAACGACACGTTACCAAAATCTACTATTATCTGTGTCAATGGATGAGACTTTGATTCTTGCATTTGTGTCAAGTTTAAACCAAGTCGAGCTTTTATCATGTTACTCAAGTTTAAACCAAATAATCTCATACATTTTTGCTGAGTGCTTGGATTAGTTTATCCCACTATTAGCCCAAAAAGAAAAATAAGCTTAAAATCTCCACAATAAGCAACATTTTAGAAGAGGTTATCAAAACCCCATTGATTAAGTCCATAAGCCTAATGTATTAAACTTAGCCAAACACAAAGATCCCCCTTAATAAGCTCTTTTTGGGCTTATTATCTTCTTACTTCTTTAAGGTCCCCTCTAACTAATGTTTTCAAAACCGGGTCTGTGATCGACCAGGCCGGGTCAACGGGTCAACCCGGTTTAAGCAACAAAAAACCTAACAGTTGATACACATGTCCATACACCCATGTTTCTTTCAGCTTTTCAAATACTGATTCTGCTAGAAAAAAACCAGCGGTTAGCACTGGGTTTCAAATATTAAAGAAACCGGAACTGGTTCGACCGGTTGTGCCAGCCGGGTCGAGCCGGGTTTCAAAATGTAATCGTATAAGACATTATTAAAGGTATAATAAAACATACTTTTATAAAAGCTTACCAGTTTGTGATTTTGTAGATACAGATCTTGTGTCAGCCATTTTTGTTAATTACTTCAAATCAAACTTTTTTTTCTTCCTGGAATGAAGTGGGTAAAGCCCAATAATATTTTCTTTGTTTGGCCCAAAAATCCAAGTAAAACATTTTATCTTTTTTAAATACTACAAGTCAAAGTCGCCACGTATGTCTAGTAGAGGAGAGGAGTATTACCACATTGTGTTGGTCGAACATAGATGTTTTGTAGCAGGTATCTAGAATTTTTCATAAACGAGCGAAAGTCTTGACCAAGCACGGAACAACTCTATATCTGATTATTGCCATAAGGCCAACAAGCGTGTGGTTTAGCTTAAGAATGTCATGGGTAATAACGCAGAACTTCAATTATTGAAAGCCATGTCATTTCTACTCTCCTCCACTGGATGTGAGGAACCAAGATTTATGAAAAATTATTAACCGAAAGTGACACATTACCAAATTTTACCATCTATGGCATGGACGAGACCTTGATTCGTACAGGAGCAGTAACGCAACACTATCTTGTACTTGATGCGACAATGGTTGTGTTTTCAACATTGATTGTCTAGTCCTGTTAAGGTTATCTTCATTTCATTTATTGTTTTCATGTGACTTCATTAAAAAGAAGAATCTTAATTTAGTTCCAATACAAGCATCATAGCTTTTATCTCTTTTTTAAATACTACTAGTCAAAGTCGCCACATATGTCTAGTAGAGCAGAGGAGTATCGCCACATTGTGTTGGTCGAACATAGACGTTTTGTAGCAGGAATCTAGAATTGTTCATAAACGAGCGCAAGTCTTGACCAAGCACAAAAAAACTCTATATCTGATTATGGCCATAAGGCCAAGATGCATGTGGTTTAGCTTAAGAATGCCATGGGTAATAACGCAGAACTTCAATTATTGAAAGCCATGTCATTTCTACTGTCCACTGGATGTGAGGAACCAAGATTTATGAAAAATTATTAACCAAAAGTGACACATTACCAAATTATACCATCTATGGCAATGGACGAGACCTTGATTCCTACAGGAGCAGTAACGCAACACCATCTTGTACTTGATGCGATATTGGCTGTGTTTTCAACATTGATTGTCTACTCGTGTTAAGGTTATCTTCATTTCATTTATTGTTTTCATGTGACTTCATTAAAAAGAAGAATCTTAATTTAGTTCCAATACAAGCATCATAGCTTTTATCGAATTATTTGAGCTTAAGCCCAAATCTATGAGCTTGGATCAGCTATTTTCAAGCCATAGCCCGAGCCGCACAGTCAAATAAGGAGGTAAGCAAACTTAATTAAGAATTTAGTACTTAAGCTAAAGTAGGACCCATATTATACAAGATCTAGCAGGCCCCCTTGATTATCTCGTTCATTTGTGACCTACAAAATAATATTGGATCCCCGACATTTCAATATCATCATTAACAATGTCAAAAATGTCTTCTATATAAGAAGACTAGCTTATAGACCCGTTGACACCGGGTTATTTTTTAAAGAGATATAGAAATGAGATGATAAGAAAAAGTATTAAAGTCAATTTGTTCCATTTAAAAAATAGCTTAAAGACCCGTGGATCCACGGGGTTTTTAAAGAAATATGAAAATGAGATAATAACAAAACAACGAACGTAAACATTTCATTAATATATGAAAGAAACAATGAGATAATACGTGAATTATTCGATAATCAATTGAGTTTGTAACAATTAAAATAATAAACGTCCATGTGTTGTCGTCTCCAAAATTGACGGTCTTGAATAGCAAATGACGTATGTGAGCGCTAATCAGTTTAATAGCAAATGTCTATTCCGTGCACACGTAATAATGTAAGCAAAAGTAGGTTGTGATTCATAATATATCTTACGCTTATATTCAAAATCACTTAATCACTCCTACAACCCGTTTCATTACAGTTAAAGATCTTACGCTTATATTTAAAATCAATTAAGTATTCCTACAACCTGTTTCATTACAGTTAAATACCTTATGCTTATATTCTAAATCATTTAATCACTCTGCACATATATACACCCTTAAATACGATGGTATATCTTATTATTTGATTGTTGGTCTTTATAGTTGTTCTTATTCTTGAACCTTATAACAAAATGGATCTGCAATAAAATTATAACTAAACATAAAGTATATTCAAATATATTTAGGTAAATTATATCTAAATCATTTAATCACTCTGCACATATACACACACCTAAATAAGATGGTAGATCTTAAAAGAGACATGGAATACTTTCTAAATCACTTTCCATCAAGCAATTGCAGTTGAATATCTTACGCTTATATTCAAAATCACTTAACCCGTTTCATTACAGTTCAATATGTTACGCTTATATTCAAAATCACTTAAGCACTCCTACAACTTGTTTCATTGCACTTAAGCGTGTGGTTTAGCTTAAGAATGTCATGGGTAATAACGCAGAACTTCAATTATTGAAAGCCATGTCATTTCTACTGTCCACTGGATGTGAGGAACCAAGATTTATGAAAAATTATTAACCGAAAGTGACACATTACCAAATTTTACCGTCTATGGCATGGACGAGACCTTGATTCGTACAGGAGCAGTAACGCAACACTATCTTGTACTTGATGCGACAATGGCTGTGTTTTCAACATGGATTGTCTAGTCCTGTTAAGGTTATCTTCATTTCATTTATTGTTTTCATGTGACTTCATTAAAAAGAAGAATCTTAATTTAGTTCCAATACAAGCATCATAGCTTTTATCGAATTATTTGAGCTTAAGCCCAAATCACAAAGACTCGTGAAGCTAGGCTAAGGTCGTCTAGTATGAGCTTGGATCAGCTATTTTCAAGCCATAGCCCGAGCCGCACAGTCAAATCAGGAGGTAAGCAAACTCAATTAAGAATTTAGTACTTAAGCTAAAGTAGGACCCATATTATACAAGAACTAGCAGGCCCCCTTGATTATCTCGTTCATTTATGACCTACAAAATAATATTGGATCCCCGACATTTCAATATCATCATTAACAATGTCAAAAATGTCTTCTATATAAGAAGATATGGCATAGCTCGTCTTGCTTCAGACAAGAGAGATCCGTGAGGGGGAAAATAGATTGAGCACTTGACAAAAGTTATAAAGAGGGCTATGGTCACCAGAAGAAGACGAGAAAATCATTATCTATTTTACTACCTACGGCCCCCATGGTTGTTGGAGCTCCGTTCCTAATCTTGCAGGTATTTCTCCTTATTTCACTCATTATGCATAATCGAGTAATCCTATAACCTCCTAAAAATCCTCTAAGAGGAACTCCACAAAAACTTAGTGCTTCCGAACCTGCAAACCAAACACTTGATACGCCATATGGCCCGCTTGCAAAATCAAACACCAGTTGATGCATGTACACCATCCATGCAAAACTTATTATTAATATATTTATGCTTTTATGCTAAGCAGGATTACAAAGATGCTGCAAAAGTTGCAGGTTACGATGGAATAATTATCTGCGACCAGGTTTAAAAATAGGAAGCTTTTCGTTGCAAGAAGCCGCACTCATAATCGAGCTACACAACATGTTAGGAAACAAGTATAAAAGACCACGAGCTACTTTACACGCAATTTCTTTGTATACTTTCGTTAAAGATGTTTAATTTCTTTTGTTATTTTTTAACAGATGGGCACAAATAGCAAGTTACATACCAGGAAGAACCGATATTGCTGTAAAAAAACTTCTGGAACTCCAATACTAAAAAGAAACTCGTTCAGTTCCAACTGCAAATGGTCAACGATCAAGAACGTCGTGTTGATCAAGAAGCGGAAATGAAGTTGATCTTCCTCCTCTTCCACTATCATTCATGAGAGAGTATTTTGACCCGATACTTGATCAAAATTGGGATCCAAATCATCTGATAATGCAAGCTAGAAGCCAGAACGACAGCATAAAGTTGATCACTAATAGTCAATCAAATATTCAGTTCATAGGTCATAACTTTAAGTATTTGAACTCTCAAAATATTTATTGAAAGTGATTCATGAACATACTGCAAAACAATATTTCCCAATCATAAAGTAATCATTTATCCATGCTCCAAGTTTTTGACAGTGATCGAGTGTTTTGAACCCTGATTGTCGGCCATATCTGGGATTTAAATTGCATGTTTGTATACTTGAATATTTGTAGATTTTGAACTAAGTCAGATCATAAGTTCGGATCACATATAGTGAGATAACTCAATACAAACGGAAGTATGAAACAAACCAATGATTTCATATAGGATATTAACAAAGATCAGGAGCCTCGCAGAGTCTTGTGTAAGTGTACATGTTAGTAGTATCATACAACCATACAACAAAGTAACTAAACATCTAAAGTGAATTTAAAACCAACAACTACTCGTCATCTTCATCTTCTTCAAATTCTTCTTCTTCATCATCCTCGTCGGTTTCTTCTTCCACATCCTCATCGATTCCTTCACCCACATCCTCATCATCAACTATGAAACCACCCAACGTTTCATCAGTTTCATCTTCATCGTCATCATCTTCAACATCAACGTCCATCGCAGAACTCTGTGTAGTATCAGCACCGCTTCTACTTGCACTTGCTCCCTTTTTGTTTTTCTTCTGGTCTTTTGACCTAGTCTTATACTTGGGTTTTGGGTCATTTTTTAGTTTCTTAATCAATTCAGCATCTTCCTCACTCTCACCCGTCCACACATCATCATCCTCGTCATCATTTGCTGCACCTTTCTTCCTCTTTCGTCTTTTTCCCTTTTTTGCTTTTCTGTTACTAACTTCATCTTCGTCTTCATCACTATCTTCTTTATGTTCTTCAAGAAACCAATCCCAATTCCTTATGTCACGTATCATTTTCTTCGGGTAGTGATCAAACTCGTGTCCCATAACAACAAAACCGAACTCTGCAATTTACCATCAAAATAATAAATAAGCAGACATTTGTTTGGACCCATAACTGTAGATGGCTTAAAATTGGGGGTGTTTGGTCATGCATCTTGAGAGTAGCTATCACATCTCGACCCGTTACTATGTATACTAAATAACAAAGTCCTTGAACTTCCATCTTGGAAGCGGTTATTACCATTTCAAAATGCAGTAAAACGAAATCGTCGGTCGGTTAATTCTAGCTAAAGCTGGATACTTTCAAATTTATTTCGACTTATTATCTGATATATGTGCTTCTTAATATGATCATTTTTTGACTTGAAATGCGAAAACCAGAATCACATCCAAACACCCTTTCATCTAAATTGTCAGCAACCAAAAATTTAAGCTAAGACTGTTCGATAACGGTAATGTTATTTTCTAATACTTTGAAATCAAAATAAGTGAATCTAAACAAACATGTAAGAAACTAATAGTATAGTCGGTTTTCAAGTTTTCCCATAAATCCCTGGATACTAAATACATGTCATTTTAGTCACTATATTTCATTTATAAGTTATTAAAAATTGGATATTAAAGCTGAAAAATCAACATTCTATGATAAAAATAACACTTTTATACGAATTTAAACATTTTTATATACAGGCTGGCATAACTAGCAGTTGTTGCAAGTTTTTTTTTTTAGTAAAAGCATTCCTTAAGGTAGCTGTATATTAGAGTGTAAAAGGACATAAAAGCTAAGCGCTTCTTTTATTAGTGTTCAACAGAGAAGTGTTTAAACAAAATCCAAAAGCTAACCTTTCGTTGCTGAACACGCGTTATATTCTAAACGCTAAAAGCCACATTTATATGTTTGGCAAATAGCATATAAGAGTGTTTAGCGTTTTTAATTAAATGATCATTTGGCAACATAATTTATCTTTTCTAAACGCTACTTTTCATATGCTACTTGAAGAAGCATTTACTGTCTGTTTTCATCATTTTACAATTTACACTTAATAATTACACACACAGATACAACTACATCACCAAACACTTTTATAAAACATGCTAGCAACTACACAGATACAACTACCCGCTAACTAATGTTCCTAGTTTTGCCAAACAGATGCTAAAAGGTATGCCCTAAACACTCCAAAAAGCTCGTCGTCAAACACAATATATTCTAATATTTATTCTTAACGCTAAAAGCCGCGTTTATATTTTCTAAACGCTACTTTTCAAATGCTATTTGAAGCCGCGTTTAGCTTTTTCATCATTTTACTCTTAATAACAAAGTACACAGTCACGTTACCAAAAACTCTAACACCTACTAACAGCTAACTATATATAACTTAATTGCTAACTGCTAAATTCTGCTACAGCTAATCGCTATTCCTAGTTTTGCCAAAAAATACTCTGAACGTAAAAGCTCGTCACCAAGCACAAAATATACTTAGAGGATGTTAGTTTCTGCCTATATAGCAGGCTTATGGCTTGTTTGGTTTTTGGCTTATGTTTCATAAGCTCGTTTTTTGTAGCTTATTTTGAAACATTTCGGCTTTAGTTAAGTTTATCCAATGTTCATAATCATAAAAACTTATATAAAGCCGAAAAAGGTTTTTGGTTTTCAAAAATAAGCCACAAAAACTGGCTTGTTTTTTTGAAAAACAAAGGGGCCAAGGGCCCAAAAACCCCACATAAGCCCAAAGGGGGTTTTTTATCATGTCAAATAAAAAAATAAGCTTATACAAGCCTTTGAAAAAAGTTTCAAAAATTAAGTACAAAACCGGGCTCAATCACATAAGCACAAAACCACATAAGCCAGCTATATAGCCGAAAACAAACACCCCTTAAAAACATTTAATTCATAAAAAAACAAACCTTTAACAGTGATTATCAAAATCTGAAAACATCACCNTAGTTTTGCCAAAAAATACTCTGAACGTAAAAGCTCGTCACCAAGCACAAAATATACTTAGAGGATGTTAGTTTCTGCCTATATAGCAGGCTTATGGCTTGTTTGGTTTTTGGCTTATGTTTCATAAGCTCGTTTTTTGTAGCTTATTTTGAAACATTTCGGCTTTAGTTAAGTTTATCATGTCATAATCATAAAAAACCTTATATAAGCCGAAAAGTTTCAAAATAAGCCACAAAAACTGGCTTGTGAAACATAAGCCAAAAACCACATAAGCAAGTTTATCATGTCATAATAAGCTTATACAAGCTGAAAAGTTTCAAAATAAGTCACAAAAACCGGGCTCATCATACATAAGCCAAAAACCACATAAGCCAGCTATATAAGCCGAAACAAACACCCCTTAACATTTATTCATACAAAAACAAACCTTTAACAGGATCATCAAAATCTGAAACATCACCACCCACTAAACTTTTCCAAATCTCATCAAATTCATCCCCCAACATATACTCTAACACCTACTAGTAGCTAACTATATATAACTTAATTGCTAACTGCTAAATGCTTGCTACAGCTAACGGCTATCCTAGTTTGCCAAAAAAAAAAAAAAAAAAAAAAAAAAAAAAAAAAAAAAAAAAAAAAAAAAAAAAAAAAAAAAAAAAAAACTCTGAACGCTAAAGCTCGCCACCAAACACAAAATATACTAAGGGGATGTTTGGTTTCGCCTATATAGCGGAATTGTAGCTTATTTGGTTTTCAGCTTATGGTTTATAAGCTCATTTTTGTAACTTATTTTGAAACTTTTCAGCTTATTTAAGTTTATCATGTTTATAATAAGCTATCCCCATAGGCCGCCCGGCGGATTGGTATGTTATTTTCTCGTCATAATAAACTTATATAAGCCGAAAAGTTTCAAAGTAAGCCACAAAAAGGTGAGCTTCTGAAACATAAGCCGAAAACCAAATAAGTCATAGCCCGCTATTAAGCAGAACCTACACCAACTAACATTATTCACGCAAAAACAAACCTCTAACAGGATCATCAAATGTAACATCACCACCCCCCTAAACTTTCCCCAATCTCACCAAATTATCCCCAACTCCATCTTCACATCCTCATCCATCAACAACCCCATCAATCTCCCTCACCTTAAACCACACAAAATCCTTAAACCCAACACAAAACGAATCACCCACTTTCATTTCCCCCTTGTCACCCCTTCTATAAACCTTAATCTCATCTTTATCAAATTCATGTACCCAAATGGGGTTTTTTCCATACACCACTATAGAATATAAGGGTTACTAATGACAAGTTAGTAACTACAAGGACTAAAGTTGTAGATAGTTAGTTAGTGGTTGTTAGTTAGTAAACGTGTATATAATCACTTTCATTCACTGTAATTGTAACAACTTGATTCATTTTGAATACAATCAATCATTTCCGCATGGTATCAGAGCACAGATGCTCTCTATCAAACCCTAAATCCCCAAATTCATTTCCCCAATTAATTTGATTCGATTATACTGATCTTGAATCAATTAATCATTTCCTCAATCAATCAATTACTCAATCAATTTCTTGTGACGTCATCAATGGCGATCAATGAAGATTCTAACACCAATCAGAACACTACTCAAATCAATGTGAATATGATCAATGATCCCCTGTATATTGCTAGTTCCGATCATCCAGGGATGGTTTTGACTAATACAGCTTTCAATGGAAGTAATTTTCATGGCTGGAGTAGGAATGTGAGAATGGCATTGGGGGCTAAGTTGAAATTAGGATTCATTGATGGTTCTTGTCCAAAACCAGATGTTGGTCATGTTGATTTGCAGAGGTGGGTTAGATGTGATTACATGGTTACATGTTGGATCTTGAATTCAATGGTGCAAGATTTGTCTGAGGCCTTTCTTTATGCTCAGTCTGCATGTGAATTGTGGAAGGAAATAGCAGAGAGATATGGGCAGAGTAATGGACCTTTAGTGTACCAACTTGAAAGGGAATTGTCCAAAATAAGTCAAGGTAATCTCACAATTGCATCTTATTTTAACAAGTTAAAGAAGTGTTGGGATGAGTTGCAAAATATCAATGGTTTACCTACTTGTGATTGTGGAAAAATGAGGGAATGTACTTGTGATGTTCTTGAGAAATTTTTGTTAAGAGATAGTAATTCTAAGTTGATTCAGTTTTTGATGAAACTCAATGATGAGTATGAGTCGGTTAGGAGTCAAATTCTTGCTATGGACCCTTTGCCTACTGTCAACAAGGCATATTACATTGTTCAGCAAATTGAAAAACAAAAGCAAGTAACCAATCACACTTTTGAACCAACTGCATTCTTTGCTAACATGAATAATAAGGGGACTAATGGGGGAAGAAAAGATGTAAGGGGAAACAGGAATGATGGGAAAAGATTTTGTACTGGTTGTAATCAAGAAGGGCACACAATTGATCAGTGTTTTGAGAAAATAGGCTATCCTGATTGGTACAAAGGAAAGAAGGCTAAGAAACAAAATAGGATAGCTGCTCATGTGAATTCAGGATTTGAAGAGCAATTCAATGGAGATACACCTTTTGATATGGGCAGTGAGAATGAGATAAGTATGAGTCAGAATGGTGGATTTGATCAGAAGTTGGTGGCAGCTGTGTGTCAAGAAATGATGAGAATGTTCAAAGGAAAGGGAATTGTGGGTGAGACAAGCACTGCAAGAGACTATGCAGGCACTCATCATGCAGGTATCCTATCCTGTTGCACCATTTCTTTTGCCTTATTTTGCCATCCAAGTATGAATATTAGACTGGATTGGGTAACTGATACAGGGGCCTCTGATCACATGACACCACATTTTAACCTTTTTATCTCAGTTACTTATCTTCAAACTCCAATTATTGTGCATTTACCAGATGGTAGTTCCAAATCTGTGACCATTGTTGGTAGTGTACGACTAACACCTACTCTTGTGCTCACAAATGTCTTTTATGTGCCTGATTTTCAACTAAACTTGTTATCTGTTGGGCAACTTATTCAAACAAATCAGTTGGTTGCTCATTTCTATCCCAATGATTTCTGTTTTCAGGACCTTACAACTAAGCAAATTGTAGCAGTGGGAAAAGGCTCCAGATGTTTATACATTTGCAAACCCACTGTTGATCCAAATACATTTTCTACTTCTGTAACTGAGTTTCAAAATTCTCATTTGAATTCCATTCCAGTTGCTTGTTTGGATAAACAATCCTATAGCAATACTGTGTCAAAGACTGAGTTAGATGTAGCTACTTTTCATGCTAGGCTTGGTCATTCATCTGTATCAAAAATGTCCCATATTCCATTGTATAAATCCATGAATTTTTCAGATTTCACTTGTGAATGTTGTATGCTTTCCAAACATCATAGATTGCCTTTTCCTAAAAGTGAAAGTATAGCTCCTTTTCCTTTTCATCTGATTCATGTTGATTTATGGGGCCCTTATAAACAAGCTGCTATGAATGGTGCTCATTATTTTTTTACTATTGTGGATGATCACACAAGAGCTACTTGGACTTATTTGATTCATTCAAAGGAGCAAATTCCAGCTTTGTTGGCTTCTTTCTTTTCTTATGTTAAGACTCAATTTAATTGTCAACCAAAGAATGTAAGATCAGATAATGGGACAGAGATAGTCAATGGTACTTGTGCTAAGTTTTTTCAAGAAAAAGGTGTTTTGCATCAGAAGTCTATGCCTTACACTCCACAGCAGAATGGAAGAGTAGAAAGGAAACATAGGCACTTGCTTGATACAGCTAGATCCATTAGATTGCATGCTAATTTGCCTCTTAGATATTGGGGTGATTGCCTTTTAGCTGCTACCTACTTAATCAATAAGATGCCTGTACAAGTTCTTAATTAGAAAACACCTTTTGAAAAACTGTTTGGTGAACCACCTAGCTATGATCATTTAAGGGTGATTGGATGTTTGTGTTATGCTGCTGTTACCAAACCTCATAAGGATAAGTTTGATAACAGAGGTATTAAGTGTGTTTTACTTGGATATCCTGTTAATCAGAAGGGGTATAAATTACTTAATTGGGAGACAAAAGAGGTATTTTTGAGTAGAGATGTGATTTTTGAAGAAAGTGTGTTTCCTTTCAAACAATCTACTACTCCAACACCTATTCCTCCACCTCCTGAATATCCTACTTTTGATAGTCATCCTTTGGAAGAAATAGAATGTGTTATTCCAAATACTCCTTCACCAACAGTTTCACCTACACAAACAATACCCACTGAATCACCACCTATTCCAGTTGATTCTATACCTTCTACAACCACACAAGCACCTTCCACAAGTGCAGCTGCTCCTGTGAGAAAATCTACTAGACAAGGGACAAGACCAGCTTGGTTGAAAGACTTTGTATCTGCATCTTTACCTGGCAACAAATCTTCTACACCTCATTACCCATTATTTGTTTCTTCTGAATTCAAGCATGTTCCGCCCAGTCATATAGCTTTTTTGGCCAATGTTTTCTCAACTATTGAGCCAACTACTTACAAACAAGCTAGTACCATGAAAGAATGGGTTAAAGCAATGGATGTTGAGGTCATATCTTTAGAGAAAAATGGGACATGGACAGTTACTTCTTTACCAACAGGGCATAAACCAATCACTTCTAAGTGGGTTTACAAGATCAAGTATAGGCCAGATGGTACAGTGGAGAAATTCAAGGCAAGATTAGTAGTCAGGGGTTTTAACCAAAAGGAGGGTGTAGATTATAAGCATACCTTCTCACCAGTTGCTAAATTGGCAACTGTGAGGGTCTTAATTGCTTTGGCCACAGCTAAACAATGGCCACTTCATCAACTAGATGTCAATAATGCCTTCTTGCATGGTTATATTGATGAAGAAATCTACATGTTACCACCTGAGGGATACACAAAAGCCAAGCCAGGACAAGTGTGCAAGCTAAACAGATCCTTGTATGGTTTAAAACAGGCTTCCAGACAATGGAACTATGAATTGACAAAATTTTTAGTTAGTATGGGTTTTGTGCAGTCTAAACATGACTACTCTCTCTTTGTTAAGACTGAAGGGGAGGATTTCACAGCTGTTTTGGTATATGTTGATGACATGCTACTTACTGGAAACTCTACTAAGACAATCAATGAGCTCAAACAAGCCTTGGATCAAAAGTTCACTATTAAGGATCTTGGATTAGCAAAGTATTTTCTTGGTATTGAATTATGTTCTACTGATGTTGGCACTCATCTAAACCAGAGGAAGTACATTCTTGATTTATTGTCAGATGCTGGATTAACTGCTGCTAAACCTACTCCTTCACCATTTCCTACAAAACTCAGGCTTTCATTAAACAAAGGAGTTCCTTTGAAAGATGCTGGTTCTTATAGAAGGTTAGTGGGTAGATTGTTGTATCTCACTATGACCAGGCCAGATATCTCATATGCTGTACAACATTTGAGTCAATTTGTATCTGCACCAACAGATGCTCATATGCAAGCAGCAATTCACTTGCTTAAGTACTTAAAAGGAACAATTTCAAAAGGCCTCTTCTATCCTGTGCAGCCACATTTAAAGATCACTGGTTTCTCAGATGCAGACTGGGCTACTTGTTTGATGACTAGAAGATCTCTCACAGGTTATTGCATTTTTCTAGGACATGCTTTAGTATCCTGGAAAACCAAGAAACAAGCTACAGTGAGTCGATCTTCTACTGAGGCTGAGTATAGGAGTATGGCAGCCACTACTTGTGAACTTCTATGGTTAAGTTTTCTACTCAAAGATCTGCACATTGAAGTAAAGTTGCCAATCACTTTGTTCTGTGACAATAAATCAGCACAACAAATTGCAGCCAATCCTTGTTACCATGATAGAACAAAACACTTGGATATAGATTGTCATTTCACTAGAGACAAGATTCAAGAAGGTTTTCTACAAACTGCATTCATTCCTACTCAATTGCAACTTGCTGACTTAATGACAAAAGCTTTGGGCAAAGAACAACACTCTTTCTTAGTTGACAAGTTGGGCCTCACAGAAGCTCCAACTTGAGGGGGGAATATAGAATATAAGGGTTACTAATGACAAGTTAGTAACTACAAGGACTAAAGTTGTAGATAGTTAGTTAGTGGTTGTTAGTTAGTAAACGTGTATATAATCACTTTCATTCACTGTAATTGTAACAACTTGATTCATTTTGAATACAATCAATCATTTCCGCAACCACGAATTTCAAAATTCCTTTCTGGGTATTGTAATTCAAGGTAATGTGATGACGGGATACTGTTTTTTCGGGTGTTTGGGACAGTGAATTACGGCCGAGTTGGATTGGGGTGTTTGGGTTTTTTTGGAGGGTGATTTTGGAGCCATTTTGTGATTCGAGCTCCATTTTTGAAGTTTGACTTTTTTATGACACGTTTATAAGACGTGGTAGTGTTGTTGGTTTTTGTTATTTTTTTGAGTTTTAGTAACTAGAATTATGTATGGGCCTGGCCTATATATACAATTATACATCATTTCCTGGGCTAGCTGTGAATGGGACGAGATACCTTGCTTGCGACTTGCGAGTTATTTGAGAGTTGAGACTAGCTTACAAAAATTCGAAATTGGTTTAATTTAAACAGGTCGAGTTAGATTTTCGTAAGGTTGAGCATCAGGTCAAAAGCGATCAAAACTGACTAAAACTTAGCTGAATCAAATTGAAATCTATTTTGTGGAAAACGTGAACCGAGAACCGAACCCAAGTGACTCAGTTCGGTTTTTTTTCCGTCCATTTGGTTCAGTTCGGTTTATACATTTTAGGTGTTTTTTTTCTCGGTTTTGGCTCGAACCGAGCTGAAACAAAACCGAAAATCATAAATATATAGAATCGAAAACCGACTCATCAGACTCGCAAACCTTAGGTTAAATTACATCTTTACCCTTTCATATACATATAATATTACATGTTTAAAGTTTAAACCTCACTAGATACATATACAGAGTTAGCCTGGATAAGAATCATAAATAATAATAAAATATTTTGGTTAAATATTGTACAACTAAGGTGTCACCCATCTCCCCCTTGTCACCCCCTTCTATAAACCTTAATCTCATCTTTTTCAACTTCATGAACCCAAATGGGGTTTTTTCCATACACCACGAATTTCAAAATTCCTTTCTGGGTATTGTAATTCAAGGTAATGTGACGACGGGAGAATGTTTTGTCGGGTATTTGGGATAAGGAATTGCGGCTGAGTTTTATGGGGGTGTTTGGGTTTTTTTGGAGGGTGATTTTGGAGCCTTTTTTGGATTCCAGTTCCATTTTTTGAAGTTTGACTTTGACTGGTTTTGAACTTTGATGACACGCTTTATAAGACGTGGAGGGTTGATTTTAGTTACTTTATTTATTTATTTATTTTGAGAAAATGACGAAAAAGGTAAAAAAAAAATTCGGGCATTTCAAGTTTTGGTCATGATTTGACCCCTATTCCCAATTTGGTCATGCTCGACTGCTCGACTCCACCCAAATTTTGACACGTGTCATTCCTTTTGTACTTTTTTAAAAAGTACAAAAGGAATGACACGTGTCAAAATTTGGGTGGAGTCGAGCAGTCGAGCATGACCAAATTGAGAAAAGAGGTCATGACCAAAACTTAAAATGCCCGAAAGTTTTTGTACCTTATTCGTCAATTTTATTTATTTATTTTTTATTTTATTTTTTTTTAACAAAGACAATCAATTACTCTACAATGTAATGTTTTCAGAATTAAAGTGGCGTCATTTTTTTCATTCATTGTCTTGCAAGTTTATGTTTGGAAAAAGAACCCAAAAACAAATGAACGTTATTTTATCTTAACTGCATATAGACTAGGCATTTCAGAACTGAAAAATCAAGTAATACAAAAATCTAAAGCATGTTGTACATACCAATCAACCACAAAAGCAACAATTTAAGGAATACATATACAAAAGTTAACGAAACTCTAACAATCATGCAAGTGTATATATTGTGATCCGCGTGTTAGTTCAACGGAGTATTATGCAAATAATCTACTACATCACTCGCATAAGAAACACGGCCAAATCATCAAAATATGTTGATTTCTATTTATATTATGGTCAACCTTTTTCACATACATAGAAGATTTGTCTCTCTTTTCTCAATTCTTTTTAAAATTTCACAAAAAAGAATTTGAAATGATGCATGTATATTCTACCGAGCTTATAAGATACGCGAAAATAACAGTCATGTTTTTATACTCAACCATATCAATACGTACACTTTAAGTGACCATTAGATTGGAAGAACGCTTATTTGGATTATGTACAAATGTGTGAAACTTGGTGTGGGAGTGTTGGCATATGTGTCCGGAGGACCCACGCCGAACGAACCACAAATCCGAGAGGTTCCACGTATCGGAAGGACATGCCTGTCCGGAATAATGGTAACCTTTAAGCCAAAGTTAAACCTAACATAAAGAGTAAGCATCAGGCGGTCAGAAGAGATAGCAGAAATGAACAAGAAGCCATAAAGAGAAAAGGACGCAACTGACAGACAGGGATGACACCATCACACTTGGCTGCATCCGATACATACAAGAATGCTTCTCCTATATAAAGAGGAGAAATCCTCATACAATGGTAACTAAGTATTCACACACACACTTATCTTATTATGATCTTACTCTTATAAACTCATTATAAACTCCTCAGATAGTATACTCATTCTCACGCAGGAGTTTGGTCCTGGGATAAACCCTGGGGTGAGACTAACGCGTATTTTTTCTTAGCAGGAGTCCGAAGGATTTGGGAAGAACTTCCGAAGGACCTAAGGACAATTCGAAGGACCCAGAGGTGTCCGAAGGATTCACACAGTTGTTGAAGGCAGGACTCAAAGTTTTGTATCAACATTTGGCGCCATCCGTGGGACCCGTCATTCACTCTGCCAAAGTTGAGAAATGACGGGTCCTACATTTGAAACACCACTCCAAACGGAAGGAAGCGGGAAAGATAATGATAACAACACTCAAAGCAGCCTAAGAGATCAAATTCAAGACCAAATCACCGCATTGAAAACCCTCATCAAAGAGCATGACAGCAGCGGCGGAGAAGTGATTAAGCCCATCCGGCATGATTTTGACGAGGAGGAGCCCCACGGGGCTGAGGTTAAGAAAGCTGAAGAAAAGCCAGAAGATAACCTAGCCAAGCCATTCAAAGCAGCGTCCAAGAGTCCTTTTACTCGAAGGATCATCGAATTCTCTGGACCAAAGAACGCAAAATATACAATGCCATATCATATAAGGTTGTACGATGGGTCTACGGATCCTGATAACCACATCACAAGGTTTAAAGGGGCGGCTAACTAAGGCGCGTGGCCCATGCCGATATGGTGTATGATGTTCCAGCAAACTCTGGATGATTCAACTAGGGGATGGTTCGACCGCTTGCCGCAAGGTAGCATCGACAGTTGGGATGCTTTGAGTGAGCAGTTTGTTACGAGATTTGCCCTCCAGAGGAAGTGTATCAAATATCCAATGGAAATTACAAAGATCATCCGGCAAGCCAACGAGGCTTTTCCCGAATTCAAAGAACGATGGACAGATGAAGCTAGTCGCATATCAGGCGTTCCGGAAGTAATGCAAATATCTTCTTTTGTCGACGGTTGCAAATGCCCTGAGTTAGCCAAAAGGTTCTCCGAAAAACATTACTTATCCTCATTTTCTAGTTTTTAAAAAATATATAAAGTGCCATTTTGAAAATTTTGACACATATCCTACAAAACTAGAATAAATTTAATTCCGAGCACACTATAACCCTTGATTACATGGTGAGATCTAACCTTTCCGTTTCCAATTATTTTACCCCAAATCCACAAAAAATTGAGTGTGCCGGTAGTATTGTAGACTTTAGAACTTGGCTTTTTGATGAACTCAAATAAGTACATTTTATTATCATCATTTATCCTATTTAATAACTTGTTTTACTTTATTATGTATGAGAATCGGTGCATTAATGTTTACTTTAGTAATTCTCAGGTAAAAACAGGTAAAAGGTGAAACTTGGCGATTTTGGACTAATTACGGAGCAAAATGAGCAAGATGTCAAAAGTCTACTGAAACCCAGAAGATGCGCCGTATCTAACTCAACAGATACGCCGCAATATCATACTTAGATGAATTCGAAGACCATTTCCTGACTTTGAAAAATGCGCCGCATGGAATTCTACCATGCGCCGCATATGAAACTTTGGTCAAAGAAGAATATCAAGCTCGTTCTACTCCAGATACGCCGCATCACACAATTGACATACGGCGTATCACTATCAAGACTTCACCAGAAATAATCCAAGACAACTGAAGGACATGCGCCGCATAAAGATTCAAGTTACGCCGCATCTAATGGCGGTGTACGAATATTCCAGAATATAATACGCTTGGACCCCACGCGAAGTTAAGTCAATGCGCCGCATCTGCTCATTACATGCGCCGCATCGA
>LBNU01010328.1:14765-57377 GCA_014162995.1 Artemisia annua
AGTAACATACTAAGTCTAGGACAACTTACCGAGATAGGTTGCAAGATCATCATGGATGGGAACTTATTGACTTTGTATGACAAGAGCAAGAAATTGTTGATGAAGGTAGAGAGATCAAAGAATCGACTTTACAGTATTAGACTACAGATAGAGGCACCTATATGTCTCTTAGCAAACGTAGATGACCAAGCATGGTTATGGCATGCTAGGTTAGGTCATTTGAACTTCGATGCACTAGACAAGATGACAAGGAAAGGTCTAGTAAATGGAATACCAAGGATAACACATGCAGGTCAAATCTGTGATGCATGTTTGTTAGGTAAACACATTAGAACACCATTTCCACACAAAGCTAAATTCAGATCAAAGAACCCTTTGGACTTAGTATATGGAGATCTTTGTGGTCCCATAAGTCCAGCAACACACTCTGGAAAGAAGATCATCTTTTTGTTGATAGATGATTGCACACGTTTCATGTGGGCCTACTTTCTAACCTCGAAAGATCAGGCATTTAGCACATTTAAGGAATTTAGACAGAAGATTGAAATGGAATTGAAGATGAAGTTGAAAATGCTAAGAACAGATAGAGGTGGTGAATTTACATCAAATGAGTTCACCAATTACTGTAANTGTACAAGAACAAGGAATAGACTTCGATGAAGTGTTTGCACCAGTAGCTAGGATAGAGACAGTTCGTCTAATATTTGCACTAGCAGCTTATCATGGTTGGCAAGTACACCACTTAGATGTAAAATCGGCATTTTACATGGAGAATTGAAGGAAGAAGTCTCGTACACAACCGGAAGGTTTCATACAAGGAGGAAACCTGGGAAAAGTCTACAAGCTAACTAAAGCTTTGTATGGCTTAAGACAAGCGCCAAGAGCGTGGAACGTGAAGCTTGATCAAACCTTGAAGTCATTGGACTTTAAGAAATGTAATCTCGAACAAGCAGTTTATACGAAGAGAGCAAGACTTCTACACTGATAGTTGGAGTATATGTAGATGATTTGATAATCACGGACTCCAAGAAAGAAATCGACTTGTTCAAATCCCAAATGAAGGATAAATTTGAAATGAGTGACTTAGGGTTACTAGCTTATTACCTTTGGATAGAAGTTACACAGACAGGAGGAGAGATTACAATCAAGCAAACAGATATATTAACAAGATCTTGAAGGAGACAAGTATGGCAGACAGTAATGATACGAAGATACCTATGGATCCCGGCACTAGTTGGTCAAGGCGGAAGATGGAGAATCAGTTGACGCAACTTACTACCGAAGTTTAATTGAAGTTTAAGGTACTTACTGCATACAAGACCAGATCTTAGTTATTCAATCGGACTACTCAGCAGATTTATGCAAGACCCGAAGGATCATCACCTGTAAGGCAGTGAAACAAGTAATCCGATATATCAAAGGAACAAAGGAGCATGGCATAATTTACAAGAAAGAAGGCGGCTGCAAGATTACAGGTTACAGCGATAGTAGTTATGGAATCAACCCGATCAAGGAAAAGGAACTACTGGAATCGTATTTTACTTTGGAGAGTCACCTATTACTTGGTGTACTCAGAAGCAACCTACAGTGGCACTATCATCATGTGAATCAGAATTATGGCAGCTACTGGAGCAGCATGTCAAGCTTTGTGGTTAAAACGGCTACTTAGTGAATTGACTGGATGCAAGAAAAGAGGATAACGCTTAGAGTTGACAACGTATCAGCTATAGCACTCGTGAGAGAACCCAGTATTTCATGGGAAGAAGCAAGCACATAGACATTCGCTATCATTTCATTCGGGAATGTGTAGAGAATGGTCATATCAATGTGGAACATGTTAGTGAGAACTACAAAGAGCCGACATCTTAACTAAAGCCTTACCAAGATTGAAGTTTGTAACAATGCGACAAATGCTCGAGTACAAGACTTAGGTCGAAGCAACGATCAAGATTAAGGAGGAGAATGAAAACATATAATCTCGATATTGCTTCCTTTACAAACTCGAAGGACCAAAGTCGACAAAATAGAACTTAATAACCGTTTGTTAGTTAAGTTAGTTATTTAGTATTTCCTGTAGAAATCGAATGGGTGCAACGTTTGGAAGCAACCCTTCGAACAGACACCATGGTTCGAATGGTGACCATTGGTTTAGTATATATAGAAGTGAACATGTAACGATTACCAGTTTAGAACGTTAATAAAGTTATTCAGATTTTAGTTATTGCAATTTCATATCGTATCTCAACCGTTAGGGACCAACATTGAATGCCTACTTTGTTGCAGGAGTGTTTTATCTGTATATGAAAACCATAGAGAGAGCTCATTTGCCAAACAAGCTGTGGGAAAGAATTAAGTTGCCACACAATTATGAACAAGCGCTCGAAATTATCGACCAAAATCTGGTATACAACCTTCTTAGCTTCCTCAGAATATTACATGGAGATACTCGAATTTCAAAATGTAACAAAAAACATGTATATTGTAATCTGAGTTTACAGATGCACTGGCCAAAGTTCCTCGTGCATAAGACAAAGCAACGGTTAACTAAAATGACACAGATGAGGATACGCATGAGGAAGCTTGCCCTTAAAACAAGGTTACAATAATATTTATAATTAATATTGCTGTATATTGTATTTTTATAACTTGACTATCTTAATCATTTCAAGCTGTATTTGTTATTTTATAGGGAGAAGGTAATGACACTTCCTAGAAAAGAAATTAAGAGGGAATCTAGAAGAGAGGAAAAGGCAGAAATTGCAGCTCGAGTGGAAAAGGTTACTTTTTTTTAACCGCTTTTGCTCCGGTTCTATATTAATGCACGTACATTTTCACAGCTCTAACAAGATATATCATTGTATAGCATATTGAGAATGAGGTGATTGCACGTCTAATAGCCAGAGAGGATCCTGAGATCTGGAAACCAATCATAGATAAAATATATAAGCATGAGGTATCAGAAGAAGTTGTTGAGAGACAGGTAGGTCATAGTATCTGTATATAGATGTCATATGGAAGCATTTAATATCTTTTCTTATCATTGAAGTTTAGTTTCTGGGAATTTTGACTTTTTATGTTAAACAGATAGAATATGTTGGTGATTTTGATGAGGAATATGAGATTGAGGATTTCTATGGTCATACAACAGAAGGATATGGCTTAGATGATGATGATAGTAAGATTCTTATCGATGTCTGTGTATTTCATATTTTTTGACATCTATACCTAAATTCTTTTATTCTTCATCTTTTGTGTCGAGACTCGGTTTTCTTACAATATCACAAATTTTCTCATTGCACCAGATAAGGAATAATGAAAATGTTGAACATTAATTGTATGTGTTATATGTTGGAATAATGGATAATAACATATTAATGGTATATGGCAGTTGATAGTGATGATGAAGAGGTGGTGGATGTGAATCGAAAGAGGGGAAGGACAGATTCTAAATATAATCTAAAGAAGAAAGAGAAAGATGCTAAAAAGAAAGGAAGAGTACTTGTTGAGGTACGTCAAACCCGATATGTTTTTGTTTATTTTATAGACTTATAGATGTTTATAACATCTTAAGATTTAACCACATTCGCTTAAACTGATGTCAATAATCTGAATCTTGGTGTAGATCAGAATGGATCATTTTGGAATGGGTTGGGTTGATGTATAAAACCTTTTTTCCCAGTTATTTTGTTTTTACGTAACTAATAAGTGTTATATAGTATTTGATTAGAAAAGTATATATATACTTTTTGGGCAATTTTCAACCTTTTTGACACGTTTTGTTTGAGATGAAACAGAACCCAAATCGACCCATTTATTATTTCCAAAATTGTAACATATGTCTGTTAACTTGTTGATTTGATAGGTTGAACATGAAGATACCGGCAGAAGACAAAAGGCAACTTTATCAATCTGAGACATTATGTTTGCTCTTTTAGTTTTGCAATTTTTCATGCTCTTTTTGATATCAATACACCATGAGTTGATCATTGGTCTACGAGAATTAGCACTCCTAAATTATCTATAAGCAAAGATCACCTTTTTCCAAATGTACAGACATATTCCTCCTCCAGAATCTTTATGCAATTGCACAAAAGTTGAGAAGACAATGGCTTATCATCACCAAATGTGCTGGTTTGAACCATTTCTCGATTGCCTTATATTTTCTTTTATGTGATAAGCTTGCGATAACTTCATTTAAAGTTTATGACCAAATTAAAAGCCAACTGCCATGTGTTAACAGCTTATCCAAGTTTTGTTCAAATTGTAAAGGAACTTGATAAATTTATTTAACATTATAATTATCAGATGGTTTGTCTATTCAATGTATGTGAGGACAACTTTGTTGGTAGGTCCTTTTGAGCTATCAGCTTGTTGGTTCATGGGGATATTTACTTTGGTTGTATTTCTTTAACCATCTTATTGAGTGGTCAGGTGCTAAATGTTCTATTGGTTGTTATGTGGCAACTAAAGTTTAAGAGTTATAAATACCATCCAAAGGTTAGACTAGTTGTAACAAGGGCATCCTTAAAGCATGTAGTTTTTTAGGTTTAATACATTGACACCTAAGCATTGCACTTCCATTCATAAAATTCATACAATCCATAAAAGTGATAAAAAGTGATAAAAAGGACACCTAGTTTTGCCTGCAGTTCTCTGAGTATGATATGTTCTTTGATGAAGTATTGAATAATGTCCGAGATAACAGACTAGTGTTGTCTGAGATAATCTTGTTTCTGTTGTATTGTATCAGTTTGTGTTAGTATCTAGAGTTTGGGAATGTCCATAACTCTAGTCTCATTGATGTAAGTAACATTTGTGTTATTAATATAAGAGTTAATGACATGTAATAGCAACGTACTTTTCCATTTGTTTCATCAGATACGAACCCAAAATAATACAACAATACCCATCCAACTTTCAAATTTTGTTTCATTATCATACGTTTTGTTTGCACCGTTACTCCTTTTGACTAATGACAGTTTGTAATTAACTCAAAAATATGTTTTTCTTATGTTTTCATATGTTTTCTTACATTTTCATACGTTTTTATCCGCTTTTATATGTTTTTGCCTGTTTTCTTTACGTTTTTGTAACTCAAAAACATGTTTTTCTTACGTTTTCATACGTTTTCTTACATTTTCATACGTTTCTATTCGTTTTCGCTCGTTTTCATATGTTTTTGTTCATTTTTAAACGTTTTCGTCTGTTTTTATGAAAACGTATAAAATGGACGAAACATATAAAAACATATGAAATGTAAGAAAACGTAAGAAAAACATATTTTTGAGTTAATTACAAACTGTCGTTAGTCAAAAGGACTAACGATGCAAACAAAAACGTAAAGAAAACGGGCGAACGTATGAAAACGTAAGAAAAACATATTTTTGAGTTAATTACAAATGGTCGTTAGTCAAAAGGACTAACGGTGCAAACAAAACGTATGATAATGAAACAAAATTTGAAATTTGGATGGGTATTGTTGTATTATTTTGGGTTTGTATCTGATAATGGAACAAATGAGAAAGTACGTTGCTATTACATGCCATTATGTCTTAATATAATTCACCATTTGCACCAAGAAAAAAAATAGTTTTATTGTTTTAAAAGGTTATCTAATATTTTATTAATAAAAGTAAGAGTAAATTGCAAGAATCGTCCCTATGGTTTGCCCAAATTGCAGATTTCGTCCCTGAGTTTTCGAAAGTGCAGGCGGCCTCCCTGTTGGGAATTTTTGGTTCCATTTTGGTCCCTGGCCATTGCAGAAACGTTCCCTGTGGTTTGCTCAAAATTCCACGTTTAGTCCCTGGCCAAGGACCAAAATGGAACCAAAACTCCCCACAGGGAGGCTGCCTGCACTTTCGAAAACTCAAGGACGAAATCTGCAATTTGAGCAAACCACAGGGACGATTCTTGCAATTTACTCTAAAAGTAATAAAAAGACGTGTATTGCTTGATTGCTCAGAGAGACACGAGCTTTATACGTGTGGTGACATGGAGCAACTTACAATGTATTGATTGCTGCCATGTATAGTTATTTTTCTAACATTTCACGTATGCCAACTAAGCCCATTGTGGATGGCCTAAGGAGAGTGACTTACATCTCCACTGATAACCTCACTTTCTCTCTCATATACGACTTCAGCGACCTACTCGGTGTAATAAGGCGATATACATCTCCATTTTTTTCATTTTCAATTTTTTTAACAATAAAACTAAAACCTCATTCATAATTATAAAAAAAAAAAAAAAAAAAAAAAAAAAAAAAAAAAAAAAAAAAAAGCATTAAATAATATAAAACAACTTCAACAACAAAAGTAGAAGTTGAACTCAATCAATAATTATCGGGGTAAACTACAAACAGTTACTAGCAAGATGAGCTAAACTTGAAGTCACTCAATGACACTAGCAAGATGAGCTAAACTTGAAGTAACTCAATAACATAGGGCAAGAATCAGATTCTTCTTGCATATAACTGCAATAGAAGTTGCACAGTTCATACAAACATATTCCAATAATTTATCTCCTAAATAAGTAGATAGTAATATATAGTTGCAACATTTTTTGCCGGGAACACAAAACCACAAAGAGTTCATGTTATACAAATAATACAAAAC
Organism: Artemisia annua; assembly: GCA_014162995.1. NCBI lineage: Eukaryota > Viridiplantae > Streptophyta > Magnoliopsida > Asterales > Asteraceae > Artemisia > Artemisia annua. The sequence goes on from LBNU01010328.1 coordinate 21,380, forward strand.
CAGGTTCAAACCTTTATTTAAGAAAGAAAGAGCAACATTAAACATTTCCCACACACTTGTAGTACTAGTTGGCAATCAGTGGATGAACCAATACAACGGGGTGTTTCTTTTGTTTCTTTGTCCTGGTTTCAACCAGGAATTGAACGGGGCGTTTCTGTTTCTTTTTCTTGCGGCTTCTTCCACCTTCTGCAACAAGAGGAGGGAGGATTGAAGAAGTTGATAGGTGGTCAGAGATAGAACCCTCCTCCAGTCCTCCTCTGGCTCGACACGAAAATAGGTGCCCTCTTTATTCTTATCATTATTCTGCTCATCCATATACTTAACCAAGTTAAGAAGTTTTTCCGCCTTAGATTGTTTGACCACGGGAAAGAAGTCAACAACATCAACAACTACACCTGTATCTTCTTTTAAGTGCTTAACAACTGCTTTCAAGTGCTCGTCAGGAAAATTCAAAGGACTGATCGAAAGCCAACAACAATCAGAGAAAAGATAACATACATAATTGGATAAACTAACTAATATACGTAATAAATAACATACCCTCCAGCAAACACAACAATCCTTTTATCCAGATGTTTGTGATCCAACCAACAAGTCTTACAATGTTTGAGCGCTAGAAGTAAGTTTAGTTCTTGATGGATTGATGATGGTAAGACTGAGTAACAAACAAACAAACAAACAAACAAACCTGATAATTATTATTGGGAATTTGCTGATTATTATTAAACATCATAAATAAAATTAAAAATAAATAAATAAACATATGTAGTAGTAGTAGTAGTAGTAATTAGTTGACATACATCGATCAAGTACACGCTTGACGAGTTGCAAATCATTAGTAGGATGAAGCTGCACACCAATATTTAGCTCACCCATTCGAACTATGCCAACAAGGTTATCCGGATGAGCCTGTAGCACCCAACATATATATATATATATATATATATATATATATATATATATNTCATCCATAGTTCTAATCACTCCTTTTTTTTCAACAAATAACGAACAGGTGTAATGAAAGGTATGATCGTTATGTTTAATTTAATTTTTTGAATGTTTATGGTTCGACTAGTATACGGGATTGCATGTGTGTTGTCTGTATAAGTTGTTTTTTTTCAAAATTTTATAGTTGATAATCTTGATTAAATAAAGAACCTATAGTTGATGGTGTACAAGGTTGTTTTTGTTTGGTAGTACAATTAATTTGAATGAATAGGGATGAACAAGGTTGTTTTTGATTGAATAAGGATGAAAAAGGTTGTTTTTTTGTAGGAGTACAATTATCTTTTTGTATTAAATACATTTTAGTTATAAAACAAGAATGTATGTTTGAAAGTAGTTGTTCTGTTATGTTTGTAAGCAACATTGATGTAGTGATTTATGAAATTGGTTTTTTGGGAATATAAAATTGTGATGCATATATGTTATTTTGTTAATGTATGAAAAATTAATAGGGTTACAGAGGTGTTTGGATGTGGGTTAAATATCATATCTGGTCTATTGATAATGAAAAAAAAGAAAGAAAAGAAAAGAAAAAGAAACATGGGTGTTTGGTTGTGCGTAACATATCATATTTGTTATGTTGATTATCTGTTCTGAAAAACGTACATGTTCTAATGAACATGTATGTTTACTAGTTTATTAGTAGCTAAATGAAACATGTATGTTTAAATTAATATACTTGATAGGTTGTTAGGAAGATAAAAGTGTGTTGCATATCTGTTATTTTGTTAATGTATGAAAAATTGTCATGGTTACAGGGGTGTTTGGATGTAGGTTAAATATCATATCTGGTCTATTGATAATGAAAAAAAAAATAAAAAAATGGGTGTTTGGTTGTGTGTAACATATCATATCTGTTATGTTGATTATCTGTTCTGAAAACGTACATGTTCTAATGAACATGTATGTTTACTAGTTTATTAGTAGCTAAATGAAACATGTATGTTTAAATTAATATACTTGATAGGTTTTTAGGAAGATAAAAGTGTGTATCATATCTGTTATTTTGTTAATGTATGAAAAATTATCAGGGTTACAGGGGTGTTTGGATGTGGGTTAAATAGTGTATCCATTTTATTGATAATGAAAAAAAAATAGAAACAGGGGTGTTTGGATGTGGGTTAAATCTTCTATCCATTTTATTGATAATGAAAAAAAATAGAAACAGGGTTATTGATAATGAAAAAATAGAAACAGGGGTGTTTGGTTGCGCGTAACATATCATATATGTTATGTTGATTATGTAAGGAAAACTAACAGGGGAGTTTCGATGTGTATAAATTAGAAGTAACATGTGTCGATAGTAGTTAACAATAGAATAAAATACAACAATTTCAGTTGTTTTGATATTGGAGTAGTACTAACATGTGTGTTTGGATATGTGAGTGTTAATATTAAGTGTAGTGATATTGAGGTTTAGAGTTATGGATTGATTAAAAAGTATGGTTGAATGTAAAACAAAAGACTTGTGTTTACATTTTTTTGATAATTTATGAATATTAGGTTCTAAGAGAAGAGGTACGAGCAAAGGAAAGGAAACAGTTGCAGAAGCCGATAACAATGATGACGCGATTAACGTTGAAGAAGCGGAAATGGATGATGACTTTGTTGATGCTGAATGGAACAACTCAGGTAAGCTGCTAACATGGTTGTTTATATAATGTTCTAATATTATCCAATGTATTATGAATAACCATTGAACAAGGATGTTTGGATTATGAATGAATATGGGTAATTTTAACCAGAGATATCAGGAATATGGAAAATTTTTGAACAGGGGTATTTGGATAATGAGTGAATAACAAGTGTGTTATTGAAAATTATTGAACAGGGGTTTTTGGTTATGTAGCAAAGCTTCTATTATATTGGCAGCCTAGTCAATAAGTGGGGGTGCGGACTCATGGAACATAATATGGGCAGCCACATAGAACATTATATGGGCAGCCTAGTCAATAAGTGGGGGTGCGGACTCGCAGCTGAGATTAAAAAGAAGGCAACACAGTTGTGCAAGCTGAGGAGAAAGTATGCTGCCCGTTTACTCCGTTCTGAATGCAACTAACACAAAGAGAAGATCCGGACAGAGCTGATAGATTTGCAATCAAAAAATGTTGGAGTGAAAACAAGAAAAGTCCCACTTGCAGGAATTTGAATGAAAAGTTTAATGAACATTAGTATTTTAACTTTTTTCGTTGGTTTAGCATAACACAATGTGTTATATTTTTTCTGGAATTATGATCTAAACATGCTCTTATGGGTTTTATTTATTTATTTTATGTGAAAATGGAAATTGTTAACTGAATTGTCAACAAACTTATGATCTGAAAATGGGAATATGACCTTTTTTTAGTTTATTTTATTGTTTCTAGTTTTGTTGGTAACTTTTTAAGAACTATAATGGTTATATTAGATTAATTTGGTTATCCGGAAAGTCAATCATTGAAATATGGTATTTGGTTGGTAAATGAAACTCTGGATGGTTTAAATAAAGTCAGTTAATTTATAACATGAAGGTTTATAAACATGTATGCTCGAAACATGTATGTTTTACAACATGAATGTTTTAAAACTTGAATGCTTATAACATGTATGCTAAAAACATGTATGTTTTACAACGTATATGCTTTAAAAACGTGTATGTTCTCAAAACACTTGTGTTTTAAAAACATGTATGTTCTCAAAACACTTGTGTTTTACAAGGTATATGTTTCAAAAACATGTATGTTCTCAAGACCTTATACCTCTATACCTTCACTGAAAGCTTCAGGAAGCAAGACCCTAATCCTAAGGACACATAAAAAAGGGTAATACAATTGGCAGCTTCTAGGTAGTAGCAAGGTCTACAATAAAAGACCAAGAGTTTATTTAAATAATGAATTCAATTCATTACTCTAGACAATTCAAATAAGCTAACACAATAAGTAAGAAGTATGCATGCATAAGCCATTGTGCACTATGTTTCTGGACTTGCACAGGCAATATGAAGCAATATGACAGACATATATCAAGTTACATAAAAAATTAGAAGCATGATGCCCCCTAATGTTCCTAAAAAGCGCTACTTGCTCAAGAAAATAATTTTTCTTCGAAAGCCAAAAGAACACCATCATCTGTCAACTCCCATCAATCAAAGGTATGCCTTCTCCAAAAAAAATAAATGGTAAAATTTATAAGAAACTAATGTTTCCACATTCATTATAACTTCGACTTTGTAACATATATGTACCAATCTAATGTCACTAATTTGCAGGTCCAACTCCAAGTCTAAACGAATACAATGTGTCCACGTGGCAACATATATAAAGATCTATGATCAAGGAAAAAAAGATAAATAAATAAACAATTATAAAATACATGTTATCTTAAGTAATGTTGTGAAATCATCCAACTCAGAACTTTCCTACAAAATTGCTATATTACTACTAAGAAAACAAGTCCATGCACACTCTGTAGAACTTAATCCATGTAACAAAAGACCAAAAACCAGAGTTGCACTTCAGCGAAGCAACTTCAAACAGCTCCGAAACATCAAAACCCATTTCCCGTCATTTCAAGAAGCATAAGTATCCTGAAATTAGAAGCTTTTTACTTGTTAGTTTTGTGAAGCCTCTGAATAATTATCATATCTGTCATCTTGATCATCTTCCTCAAGTTCCATATCTTCATAAAGATCCCCATCTTCATTGCCTTCCTCATCTTCCTTAGTGTTTTCTTCTTCAACAACTTTTTTCTTGCCCTTCTGCTTTGTACATCCTCGTCTATTGTGGCCTAGTTCTGCACAATTACTACATGAACGTTGTTTGAAGGGGACTTATGTGTTAGTTCTCGCCTTAGCTTTGTTTTTTCGTTTTTCAGATGCACTTTTTATTCTAATTTTCAATAACACACTTCTTATTCATTCATTATCCAAACACCCCTGTTCAATTTTTTTTTTTCCATATTCCTGATATCTGGATAAAATTACCCATATTCATTCATAATCCAAACACCCCTGTTCAATTAAGAAAACAAACATACATTCTCAGTTTAAGAAGACAAACAAAATAAAATGGATTAAACATGATGAAATCGACATAAACACATTATATTAAAGACAGTAAAAAAAAATTATAAAAATGGAATAAAAAAAAGAAACCATTGTTGTCGTGTTGACAATGCTGCAGATTCTCTCGTTCAAGATCTTGTTCCGATGTCAAAAGTGTTTGATTATCCGTTTCTTGCACAACGGTATCATCTGGAAGAATAACAATGTCGTCCTGAACCATATCAACAATATCAACCATGCTTTTATTTTGGTGAATTATAGGCAAATGATGTGTTCAATGAATTTTGAATTCTGGGTTAGGGTTTGTCTATGAATCGAGTATTTTGAAGAAGAAGATCTAAAAAAATAAAACTCTAAAATAACAAACCGTATCTTTGCATTATTTTAGCAAAAATTTGAATTACCGGTTTGTTAATTACCCTTAATGCCCCTGCAAATTAAGTATATTAATTTAAAAAAAAACACTTTACCAAATTATGATTGNCAAGTATGGTGATTAATAATATTATTCTCCCAGTAACGTTATGTTGCAAGAGTGAGCAAAAGAGGTTTAAAATTCGTTTGTTAAATGTTTGACGTTAAAAATATTATTTGGTTAGCATTAAATATTAATAAAACAATCAAATTTATCTACTTAGTAACATGCTTTTGGTTATATATTTGGCATAAATGAATGATATCATACATATGTTCACTGATTAGAGACTAATAAACATGAGAGTAAAAATGTTTTGAGGGTATATTTGTAATTTGGGTATGTTCCTTTCCTTTCCTTCCAACTTAAAATAAAAACTCAAGAACACAACTAAAAGTAACCACTTTCTTCACAGTTTCATCCCCTCCTTTGCCCTTCCCATCCCCTCCCCTTCCCTTCTTAAAAAATTAGACTTGAGAACAGAGCGTTAGGGGGAATGATACTGAGTTTTAAGTTTCAACCCAATACTTTGAAAAACTTACTCAGCCGTTTTTAAGTTTTCCTTTTTTTCGTTTTTGACACATATATGTTTTTAAGATTTTTTCACTGATCTCAAATCAAATTCGATTTTTTTATAAAATATGGTTAAATTTAGAAGTATTTAGGCTTTTCTTATTCAATATTTTTTTCAAAAAAAAAAAGAATTTAATTATTGCCTAAAAAAGTATGATTTGAATGAAAAAGTCCCCACTAGGGGTTTTGTTTTATTAGGAAAAAGATGCTACATATAAAGCATTTATGTATTTTTTTTGAAACTTAAAAGTGATCAATGTTAAATCTGTTAGCTGATAAGGCTTATAAACCCGGCCCACATATTTAGGCCCGTCTAGTTTAGGGTTAAGTTTTTCTTATTTAGGTTATGTTTGGCAAAAATAGCTGTGAACAGTAGCAGTGAGCTGTGAGCAGTAGCCACAGCTCACTACTCACCGCTCACAACTTCATAAAGAAGCATTGGAAAAATGAGCTTTCCTAAAAAATAGCAAAGCTCACAACTCTTATGCCAAAGGAACGCTAAAAATAAAAAAAGCTCATTGCTCACCGATCATTGTCCCAAAAAGCTCCAAAAAGCTTTGCGCCAAACATAGCCTTAATATATGTGTATTGTAATAGTTTAGTCGAACGTGATAATACGTTTTCAGTATTTCCTCTTTGATTTCTACATGGTATCAAGAGCTAGGATATATATATATATATATATATATATATATATATATATATATATATATATATATATATATATACTAGCTTCAAGACCCGCCCGATGGGCGGGCTAGCTCTATAATTTCGTTTTAATGAATATTAGACGACTAACTTTAAATTTGACCATCTCAAAAGACCGTAACAAATATGTAATGAATTACACAAATACATAAGCATAAAAAATGTGTTTAATAAATAAGGAAAATCTTATATAGATACTGAAAAAAAATAAATCTGTAAAAGCTACGATATAGTTCCTTGTATACAACATAATGGTTTCATATCTATAGTCGTTTGTCTCCTTTTTTAATTAATGTATGTACGTAACATATTTTTGTGATAATTAGTCATTAGAAAAACTAATGGACTATTATCTCATATGACATAATAATTGTTTTGTTTCATTTGCGTCCATCATTGAAAGAGTTACGTATAGTGACCTCTTGACTATACCTCTTAATTATAACATATGATTATTTATATACTAAAGAAATAGTATGTATAACTATGCTAAAATCAAACAAATAAAATGTCATTAGTGTCAACTGACTTCACTTGACTATACCTGGCTTTGTCCCTCCCTAAGCTTATTTGCGGTCACAATAGAAAGTAAGCAGCAAATTCAAGCTATCATGGAATTCTCATTCTATCTATCTTCCTCTTTTTTTTTTCTTTTTTTTTTATTATTATTTTTTAATTTTTCAAAGCAAAACAAAGCCCACTAAAGTTGATAAGGGGAGCCTAAAATCATGCCTTATTCAAGCTTTCTGATATAATACCTAGCTAATCCAAAGGCTGGAAAAAGCAACTGAACTCCTTGTGCCCCTGAATGGGAAGTCATCAAAGTGTGCATAAAGTGTCATTCAAGTACAACTTATAGTGACATCTTGCGGAACCCAACTGTAAGAGGTCACTATAAGTTGTACTTGACCTCTTATGTAGTTCGATCTTATAGTGGCATTTAAGTGCAAAGTGTGCAGAAAGTTTCATAAAATATATTGACCTCTTGCGGAACCCGAGGTGATTCGTTCCATTGCAGGTCAATCATGTACAACTTATGTATCACGTCCATCTACATTAATTTATCAGTCATAAAATTAACTCATTTGTATCAACTAATTCTATTATTTGTTTAAATATCATACATATGGGATATCTAATATGTAAAAGATTATTCTACTTTTACTAAAAAAAATCATCCATTTGAACTAAAATGCCCAAAATGCATAGATACCTTGTGAGCATGATGCAACACTACCATTAACCATGTAGGGATATATAAGCAATAGATTAGACTAAGCCATTCAAGATACTCGTAGAAGAAGTAGATTTGGATGTGCAGCCATACTAATCATCTCAACCTCCATTTGAAACCACAATTCACCTCCTTGACAACAGTCCCTTTTAGTCTTTTTACAGCCACCACTAAACCATTGCTAACGGTCAATTATAGAACTTACCAAATCCACCTCGTCGATATATGTTTTTAACACTAAAATTATCAGTTGCAACTTGTAGTTCACACGAAGAAAACCTCTTTACTCCCAGATAAACTTGAGTTTCCTCTTCATCTGCAAATACCAAAGAAATGAAAGAATATAATACGTCATTAGGAACCAAAATCATTCGATTATCTGAATAAGTTTACTAATTGGGCACACCAAGGAACCGATCTTGTGTTTTTCTATGCCAACACCAAGCAAGTGTCATCCTCATCTATGATTATATATTGGTAACACTTTAAATAAGCATAAACACTTCAATTGAATAATAAAGGTGCATTTGCAACAAACCAAGGGACAACTAAATTTCATCTTCTAATGCCTTTTATAATCATTAAAGAGATAAATAGGGAGTTGTGCTTCTTTGTTAGAACAATGAAGGTGCCTCAAAAATCTGCACTTGACTAACATAGATACAAATTAAAACAATAATAAACTAAAGAAAATGCATTATAAGTACAAAATAATCTAATACTTCTGATTAAGTTTTTAACAGGTTGTATTTGTCAAATTTATATATTGGAGAACTTTAGATCCAGTCGACCCATTTTATCTTTTTTTTTTGTATTTGACCCATCTAACCCATTGATAATACTATGTAACTGAGATTGACTCATTCATAAGCAAATGGTTGAAATCCCTCATTAATAAAAACATAATTCACACCAAACATGATGTTTTCAAGCCAACACTTTCGAACCCACCCATTTAAACAACATTACCAAACAACCCTTTAAACAGCAGTAGCAAAACACCCTTTTAGACAGCAGTAGCCATAAATAACAGCAACCAAAAATCCCTTTAGAAAACAGTGTCAGAACACTCTTTTAGATAGCGTTAGCCAAATACCTCTTTAGACAGCATTAGCCAAACACCCCATTAAACAACATTAGACTTGAACTTTTATCACATCAGAACTCCAACCCTATCTATATAAGTTCTAATAACAAAGAAAAACAAAAGTAATATCTTCATTTTCCTATATGTCAAAACATAAATTAGTAGTATACTTATTGAACACGAGCCCCATCTATATGTTAAAACACTTTCTAAATATAGAGTAATCATAATCAGATAATGAATTTAAAAATCAACTATGAAACTTATTATTTCACCCCTAGAAAAAGATACTTAGTTTGGCTCTATAACACCAATACTGATTATATAAATTCAAAATTTATAAGCAATCCCAAACACCACTTTAAGTAACTGCAACAAATATGATGATAAAATCAATTTTAATAGAAAGGTGACCTGTAAGGGTGGGCGTTATTTGATGGCAACCCCGGTTCACTGACAACCTTGCTTTGAACAGCTCTTTTTGGGTCTCCATTGCTATCCACGGATCTTGCAAAAACAATGCCTATTGAACGTTTTCTTTTCATCTTTTTAACCCACCTCCCTTGCTTGCAGGAAAACTACTTTTTCTGAATGCCAAACTCCAATAAAAATTTGTTTCTAAATCCAATCTATCTGCATCCATTTCAAAACTTAATTAAAATTTATGTTTGTTTAGTTAGTTGAACGGATACGTCAAAACTTACCAGTGTATTGTTGTGAGGATCATCATAATACCATACATTTATAAATCCTACAAAGATGCATGCAGCTGCCATAATGTACACAAGCATTTGCATTCTTTCTAATCCATTTGAAAGGCATAAATAAATATCTTAAATTCCAAACATCGACCTGCAAAGAAAGTCCCTTTATTTAGATCTTTTTAGGTATTTTGCTACATTGACTTTTCTAAATACATGAATACCTAAAAAGAAGCCTTAGCTTGGCTTTTGTGGTTGGTGAAATCGCATTTGGGAATACACCGATTTTTCTCACAATAATCTGAATGGAAAAGAAAATTAGTATGGAAAGAGAATACAAATATCTTGTTTTCATTTAAAGAATGAAATGAAGAGATTGACCTGGTTAACATCGGGTTCCACCTGTGTATCTCAAAATGTACTTTTCTTTTACGTAGTAGTTGATCAAATGCATTAGATAATTTTAGGTAAAACTAAATTAGAGATAAAACTATTAGATTTCTCGATGAGCGCAATAATAAGGAGTAATCAAGACCTTGTCATAATCCGGATTGTCAAAAGTGGCTATGAGGTTTCAAGGGGAAAACATTTTTCCTTCTGAAATTCCGGTTGTTTCTTTCACATGTTGCCATTTATTTGAATGGTAAATTATCTTAAATTGTAATTAAAAACAAAAGTTTGTTTTACCTTCTTCAAGAAGAATAAACTTGTGGGTTCCAGGGAAACCCTTGATAGGAAAAATATAAATTGTTCGAGGTCCGTAAATTCCCATGGCTGCAGCCACTTGGTCTCCTCCGGTCATACCGGTTAGCTTATCTCCCAGCCATACGCCAAAAATGGTGTCGACGGTGAAGTTTGTGTCAACAATGCTGGACTCGTGAAGAGGATCAAACGCGACACTGAATCTACCTGCTCATCAACTAAGACTACCCAAGTATTAATTATTCATGCTGAGATTTAACGGTTTCTTACGGTTGTTCGGTTATATATGCAATCTGTTCCAGGGGTGACCCGTTCTTTACCTACATTGGCAATAAAAAAATAAAAAGGATTTAATACCATAACACTTCGACATTAGAAAAGTAGTTTATAAACAACATTTGTATACTTACACTAAGAAACAATAAACGCATTTCATGAGAGTCACATGTAAAGAAGAACCAGTGTAAGATTAATTTTTTTGAATGATTGCATAAAAAGGTGGACAACTTATTAAACCACAAATAAATATTAGCAATATCTACATGTGCTTCTCAATTCTTAATATAGTTAACCTTGTTGTAGTCTATATGATATGCTCGTGATGCTTATGATATGCAAAGAAAATTCCTCAATGTATCTCAATATCAAAGCAATATTTATATATCTTTCACATAGGATCTTATGATGTTGGACTTAATCCTTTTGGAGTTAATTTAATATTGTAAAATTTAAGGAGCTTATGTTGTTGGACTCCATGCTTTTAGCAGATCATATTCAATGTGTCATGATGATGTATTTTTAAATGAGTAACACATTTCATCAAATACTCGATCTAAACAAACAATCCACAACAGTTTTAACAAATAACACACACAACTTAGTTAGGCATTTTGTCGAACACTTGGTTTACACTCTATAGATACCATCCTGGACATTTAAAAGCATGAATTTAAATAATTTCAGTTTCTAAACTATAAACAAAATCATCAATTGCTAATATCTTATCACTCACGCAATTAATCTTCATTCACTAAGAGATTAATTGTGATTTCAAAACAAAAATTATAAAAAACACTGGAAATCAATTAATAGGTTTATAACAATATTAAGTGTTTACCTTCAACAAATCATTGCTTTGTCGATTTATTCAAGATGATGAAATTCCTAATTTGAAATACCTTCTTTGAAATTCTGATTGTGAGCGATTGGGCATGCATCATATCACTTTGAAAGTTTATCTAATATAGTGTGGAAAGGGGATGGGGTTTAACCGGAGCATGAAATCAGATTTGGCATTGTTTATGTAAATAGAAACAAAGTGTGTGCTTGCACCCCAAATCAATAATCAAAATATGTAAACTGGCATTGTTTTTGGCCAACTTACAATATTTGATCTCATTGATGTATCTCTTATGCTTTTGAAAATCGGATATCAAAAAGTAATTAACTTTCCTTATTTCCAGGGATTTTCTTTAACAGATATGATTTCAAAAGTTGTGAAAATTGGATATAAAAAGTAATTAACCTCCCTAATTTATCTCCCTTATTTTCTCCCGAATTTGTTTCAAAAAAATTTTGAAATCTTTCTATTAATGGGGAGGTTTCCACGTGTAGTTTTCTTAGAATTTTGGGAGAGTTTTTTATGCTAAAAATAGCAATCACACTTGTTCTATATATAGGTTGATATATATATATATATATATATATATATATATATATATATATATATATATATATATATATATATATATATATATATATATATATATATATATATATATATATATATATAATATGATAACAATTCAACAGCAGCAAATAATAATATAATACTAAACAATTAAGAAGAAGACGTACTTTGAGTTTTCTTTCGCAGTATAATTCAATAGCTTCGCTTTGATTAATAAACCAAGTAATTAAGTTGTCTTCGGTCATCCATTTGGAATTGTCCATACAGATCATTGTAATCTCGCCCACCATCCTTGTATGTGTTGTGATTTTTTTTTTTAGGGTTGCTTGTTTACATTTTTTTTCTTAAACAAAATAGTTTAGTTTTATAAATGATTTTATATTTACATATTTACATAATATTTATAGAAGAACATGCATTGTACTGTACAACTAACCAGTGATGATTAACTGAATGTGATTGAACGTGTATTTGGTACATTATCTGATTTGGTTATGAGAATGTGGATTTTATATGTATGTGAATTTATTTAAGCTAGAATAATGGCGCTTTTTAGGTAGGGGCGTGATAGGTGTGGTGGTCGATGTTAGATTTGGAAGGTTTTATATTTCAGGAGAAATAGAGATGTTTCGATAGGAGAAATAGGTGTGGTGGTCGTTTAGGTTCGATAGGAGTATGGTTGAGTTTTTTTAGGTTGTTTTGTTATTTAGATGTGTTGTTGAGTTTTATAAGAATTTGGTGAAACCTCGGTTACAATAGAGAATTATAGATATAGGAATATATTGCGAAGAAGTTATTATGTTGATGTTTTGAAGGAGTGGCCAAAGATGTGAAAAAATGGGAGGGAGAGGTGTTTTTGTTATTATGTTGATGTTTTGTTGTCGTCATTGTACAATAACAGTTTTAACTTCTTTTATATGGATGATGTGATAGACTTTTCAACGTTTATTATACATTTTCTAGTTAGAAATTAAATATCGGAAATTAAGTTGTGTCAATGTTAGTAGTTTGATGTAATTCTAATGCTTACTTTCATGCTTTATGCACAGATACACACATATATCTATACAGCAAAGGAGAATCAAGTACTTTGATAGATAGACAATCAATTCACTCCTTACCTAAGGCTAGTGTGCAAGGAGGTGATGGGATCACCATCCGGCCCCACTTCACACTTCTCTCCCCTTGCCCACTAACATTTGCATCACCAAAAACACAATTCCCAAAACATTATTCGGTGAACACTTCACCAAATGGAAAAGCAAAATAATTGGGCCCCATGTGTACCTTTTTATTGTAATTATTTTGTGTGTGAGTGTGTGAGGGGTATTTAGTGGGGTATATTTTTATAAAGTGGGTATTTAATTAAAAGTGAAGTTAAAGGTGATGATGGTTTCCCTTGCCCTCCAAAAAGTGAAGAGTGGTGAAGGGAAGTGAGAGGAGAGAGAAAACTGACGTGGCGCTGATGTGTATGGTGAAGGTGTAGTCACCTTGCCTACTAGCCTAAATCATGTAAGTCCTTTTATCTGACGTTGTTTGATTCATCTGATTGGGAGTAAATCTATAATGTAATAAATAAAGAGAACAAACATCTATATCATATATTGTAATGGTTGGAATCTGTTTAAAGTTCTGCAAAACCATATGTCATTTATGGTACATATGTCTATGAGCTCATTAGTTTATTGATGTTATAATGATTAGGGGAGGTGGTGTACAATTGGAACTCCGTTGTCCCCAACGTGTTGACGGGATTGTAGCTGATCAGCAAATTGATTGGAGTTTTGATGAACTCTTATTAGAGCTTAATTCCATAGATCACAAACTTCAAAAATCATGCCTTTAAAAAAAACAAACTTCAAAAATCATCAGCAGCCTCTTTACAGTTTACGAAAAAACATTCAAGGTGCAACTTGTAACCAGTTTGTATAATTGGAAAGTCCGCATTATATTAATATATCTTACTAATTATTTTAACTAAGGATCTACTTCTGCAGTGATCGTTCAGTTGTAAGACATGCTGAAAAATGTGAACCATGATAATCTCGATATTGCTTTTCCAGGAAATATGAAGGACTAAATGTGTTCAATAGAAACTTTATAACCGCTATTCGGTTAAGTTAGTTAAGTTAGTTTTATTAGTTAATTTCTGTAAATTAGCGAAGGGTTGTGTCGTTTGGGAACACACCTGTTCGAACAGACACAAAGATTGGGTCACACCCTTTCGTGTCTTATATATACTTGTAAACATGTATTGATTCAAAGGTTAGTCGAAATAAGTTATCTAGTTTTACATTGTTTGCAATTCATTTCGACTCAAACACACAACACAATTTCGGGACCAACATTTGGCATCAAGAGCCTTGTTACCCCTCGTTACAACCAACAAAAAAAACAGAACCTTTGTTTAACGAGACAGAAAGGAAACCAAACCAAGAAGAACACGTTGAACCCTTTGGTTCAGAAACACAAATACGCAACGTTCAATAGTAGGAGACGCTGCCTAGATAACTTAGGGACGCAAGAAAGTCATATACACTTATCTTGTGTCGAATTTGCAAACGGAAGGACACCAAACGAAGTGGTGGCCTGTTTTGTTGTGATCTTTGTACGCGACAACAAAACTCAAGGAAGGAAACAATTGTTTTTGAAACTTTGTTGGTGTATTGCACACGACAACAAAGAAAGGAGAAAGGAACCTGTTGCTTAACAACGCAACAAGGAAGAGAACAAAGATGTCAAGAATAAACCATAGTGTATAATAACGAGATACACTAAGAAAGAAAAGGCGTTGCTTGTGCAGTTTAGATAGGGTATACCGAGAACAAAGCAATCAAGGTTTGTTTGGAGACGTTTAGCAATACAAGAACAACAAAAAATAACAGAAAAGGACGGGCTGATCACTCGTTCATAGGAAAATACCGACGAGTATTGGAGGATTGTTGAAGGACACGGTGTGGATTTAGAAAGAAGCAAGAGGGTATTGTGGTACAACGTAGATAAGGAGACAAGCAACAACAGCAACGACAAACAAAACTCATTTGTTTAGACGTTGGGATAATACCGTGGGGTATTAGCAAGAAAAAAGCAAACGAATTGCTTTTGGTAGAAATACCGAGAGGTATTTGATGAGTGCTCAAACACTCATCATTTTTGGTCAAATCTGAACTGCAAAACATCTGAAAACACTCAAAAACGCATCAAAATGCATAAAATATCCAACGATCGTGTTTTATATGTTTCAAATGCAAAATGTTTAAAAACAGATGAAAAACGAACAAAGTTTGCATAATTGGCAGTTTCAGTCCCCCAACTTTCAAAGATTGGCAAAAATAGTCCCTGGAATTTAAAAATGTGGATTTTTATCATTCAAGGTCCCTGAAATATTTTAAGTTGCCAAAATTGGTCCTTGAATGAATTTTTGGGTAAATGGCAGAAAAGGTCCCTGGACTTTTGGAAAATGTCAAAAATGGTCCTTGGGTATTTAAAGTGGAAAAATAACATTTATGGTCCTTGGGTTATTCAACTTGGCAAGTTTGGTCCTTGTAACAACTTTGGGAAAATTACATAACAGGTCCTTAAACTTTTCAGCAATTACACAATGGCCCTTGTGCTTATATAACTAAAACCAATGGACCCTTATATTTACGAGCCCAACACTCCCCATATAACCCAAAAACAAACCCAATCCCATTCCACCCTTCCAGGCCCAATTCCACCCACCATCCCAAAAACCCCTTTATAAAAATAAAAAATAAAAAATAAAAAAAAATAAAAAAAAAAAACCCGTTTTTATTTATCTCCCCCCCAGTCAACCACACAGTCAAACTCCCACCTTCTTCATCCCTTCCCCACCGTGGTCCTGGTACTTCTCCCACTGTGGCACCTCCCCTCCTCCACCTCAGCAAACCCACTCCATGTCTCCCCCAACTCCCACAAACATCCAAAGTTCCTTAATTGCTTCTATACTACTTTTACTCATCCATCCTGACAAATAAGAAAATGGCGCCAAAAGTGAGTTTCAATGGCTGAGATCATTTCCACCCAATCCAATGGGTGGGATTTACTCAAGGAGGTGCAAGGAAGTCAATGGAAGCAATATAAGAAGAAAAAGAAGCAAAGGAGAGAGAGTAGTAGTCCTTAGTATAATTTTCATGTATTTTTCATGTTCTTTTCATTTTCAGCTGTAAAACTAGTGATTAGACTGTAACTTCAAGCTTATTAGTGTATTTTAAAATCATTTCAATCTAAATTTCAAGTGTTTCAGTTCTAACTTAGTTTATGCTCAATTTTCATGAAATTCCCATATTGTCTTAATGTTGTTCAAAATTGGTATTTGTTGATCCTGTAAACTCATTTAAGTTTATAAGTAGTTTTTAAAAAAGGTTCCTAAGCATTTTATTCAGTCTTACTAAAAAAACGAATAAAATAAGAGAGTTAGAAAATAAAAAATAAAATAAAAATCAGTGTTCCAAGAGAATGAAGGAAGGAGAATGGTGAAATTTGGATTGCTATGGTTTAGTAGCTTCGTGGGAAGCTGTTAGGATAGATAGTGGTTCATGGTTCCATGGTTCTCAGTCTAAATCACTTGTAAGCAATATCTCTTAATTTTGCTTTTTACTGTTTCATAGCCTAAGTATGCTTTTCTTTGTGTCTATTTGCTTTTTAGGTCCATATTAGTTATATTAATGCTTAATAGTCATTACTTGTTCATTAGATTTCATTTTACTTACCTTTCTTGGTTTAACTACTAAACATTAGTATATTATGGGTTCATGTTGATAGGCTGTTGTTGTTGGTATTTTTAGGCTTGAACGAACTTACTATATCAATAGGTAACCTTGTGTATCAGTAGAGTGGTCTAAATCATTGTTATGCTTTGAAAATATCAAAATCACCCATATAAAGGGTTGTTTGGATCAGTGGAGTTCACTGACCATCAAGGTGTTTCAGTTGTTGCTTTTGGTTATTACATGTTACATTAGGTCATACTAGGTAAATAAAGTCATAAAATTCAGAGCTTGCTTGAAGAAAAGTCAAAATTAGTTTAATCTTGTTATTGCATGCACAGTAGGTTGATTTAGGATCTTAAATCATAGGATTGGGTAAATTAGTGTGTCATTTAACTAAAACAAGTTCTAAATCATCTAATTATAACATCTAGACTCTCTTGAAATCAGTTGAAATCCATTTTGGTCAAACCTTAGGTGAAAAATCAAAAGTCAAAATTCTCAGAAAAAAGTTTTTGAATAGACTTTAGAATTTCATACAGGGTTTAATTTTAGGAGTTTGGATTTGAGCTTTTGGAATATTGTTATTTGGCTGGTCATCTTGCTATAGTATTTTTCTTGATTTTTGTTTGGCTTGTTCAACTGCTTATTTGTGCTTATCTTTTAGGCAGTTTTTCACAAAACTGCCCTGTGCCACAGTTTGAACAAATTTTCTTTTTACCACATTTCCTTCATTCATGGATCATTTGTCTTGATATTTGATGATCTTTGTAGCCTGGTAGCTTGTCTTGCTATATGCACTTCTAATTTGCCATTATTTGCTTATTTGAGTGCTTATTTTACACCTTTAAGTTGCCCTTAGGATCTTGTATGCTGAGTAATCAGTATGAACAAAGCTTGTTGAATTTGATTTCTACTTGGTAGTAACCTGTTTTGTTGTTGCTTGTAGCTATAAATATGTTGTTTGTGATTGTTTATGTTTGTGTTTGCTTATGGTTCAGGCTCATGAGCTTATTTGGTTAAATACTTATTACATATGAGCTCAACACCTATTCATTGATCTAGCCATTTTCTCAGACCTCTCAAGATCTCATTAGTGCACTTTAGGACTTGAAACTTGGCTTGTTTGAAAGTCCATCAGACCAACTCTTCATGTCTTCACTTGCTTTGGATCTCTGATCAAGCATGTGGGACCCACTGAGGCCTGCAATTGGTCATTTTGGCCTGAGTGATCTGTGGTGTTTTTAGTTTTAGCTTATCTGGTGTTCTTGTCTTTTTCAGTGTTAGTTTCCTGTTGTTTTTGCTTATTCTAAGTGTCTAAGACTTGTTGCTATCCTTGTTTGCATCTTTGTTTAGTTTTATAATTTCTTGTATTAGCTTTTCTAGTTTAAAAATCTCAGTTTTAGGTTAAATATCCAAACTGTGAGAACCAAGAACTTGCATACTGTTTATTCTTGAGTTTCAAAAAAAAGGTGTTTTCACAAAAGTTGTTAGTTTTTAGTGTCTAATCAAGTTTCAAAAAAGAAAATCAACAAAATCATCAATTTAATTTTAGTGATAGCTTCTATTTAATAGAATTTATCTTTTTAATTTATTTTCTATTTTTTTTATTAAATACTTAGTGGTTTTCATATTTTTCCTAGGTTCCTGGTATCATATAGTATTTGTATAAAAATTTTAATAATTTTATCCTTTAATTTGGTAATTGTAGTAATTAAAAGTAGTTTAATTAGTTTTAAGTGAAAAATCAAAAATAAAATCACTAGTTGTTTATTTTTAAGCTCCAGCATCTTTTTATATTTTTTTTAGCTTTTATTAATTATAAAGTATTTTTAGAAAATAGTTTCTTAATTGTTACTGTTCATTTGCTATTTTTCTTAATTAATTTAGTTTAATTAGCTTTTAATTAATAATTAAGTAAATAATTTCTAAAATAGTCTTTTATAAGTTTTAGGAACTTTTTATAATTTTTTAGGACTTCTGTAGTTGTTAAATAGTTTTAGAAAAAGTTTGGTAATTTTCTAAATTAGTTTAGTATTTATTTTAATTTAAATTAGTTTAATTAGTAATTAGTAATTAATTAATATTAAATAATTAAAAAGCCAAAAAATATTTTTCTTTTCTTAAAATTTTCTTTTGTCATTAGGATTGTAAAAATATGTTTTCATCATCTAGGTGTTTATAGATTTTCATTTTCACTTTTATTTTCGTACGTAGACGTTTAATTAAACGTAAACGTACACTTTTAGATTTGTTATTGTTTCCAGATTTCTAGTAATCATTTGTAGTGTTTGTTTATCATTTTCATTCATAATTTTGTATTTTAATTTCAATCAATCTCTTTCACCAATCCTCGTTTCATAAACGCTTGATCTTAGAATCGGTTTAAACGCCATTTCACGCTTCGTCGGGACATAACGACCCGGGAAGAACTCCTATACTCTCCTTGGTGCATTGTGCCTTTTCTAGTTTGACTTTTGTTGACCAATATCTTGGTTGACTTTAGTTGACCGTTCAGGACCAATGTGAAGGACTTGGAACGAAACAACAACAAACATTAAGTTTTGATTGTGGCCAAACAACACGTTGGGTGTTTTTGGAGATAGAAGCCGAGACAAAAAAGAAGAAAGGAAGGTCTAGGGACGCATTGGAAACCAAGTCGACACAAGAAGGACAACGTGAAGTGTGGTATTAGAAGGAAAAACATTTGGTTGGTATTCGACAACAACAATATACAACCGAATTGTTTTTGGAGAAGTAACGTGGAAAGGAAAGGACGTGATTGGTATAACTCAAGTACCGATACACAAGTGGGAACACGGTTGTGTTTTGACACAACAACGAGGTCATAAACTCAATTTTGGATTTCAATCATACTTTAGATAGTATAGATATTTGTTTTCATACTATTAGGAAATCTTGAGAACTATATATTGATCCCGTATTACTAGGATTCCCGGATAACTATTTTCTGTTCCCATAGTAGTAGGATATACCATACTGGTTAGAATTCCCATACGATTAGAAGGTGAAGATTGTAAACGCATTTAAGATGGCCGGTGACGATATGAATAACACTAACACTGTAGTGAAACCCGTTACACCTATTGCACAATACCAATGCCCTAAACTCAAAACCACAAACTACACGGTTTGGGCAATACAAATTAAGGTTATATTAGAGGCACATGGTTTGTGGGAAACAATAGAACCTAAGGAGAACACGCAAGTAGATGATAAGAAGGATAAGGCAACTACTGCCCTCCTATATCAAGCACTGACCGAAGATGTGATTTTACAAGTAGCAAGTTGTAAAACTGCAAAAGAATTATGGGAATCATTAAGGAAAAGACACGTTGGAGAAGAAAGAGTGCAACAGGCACGATTACAATCAGTGATGATTGGATTTCATGCTCTTCAAATGAAGGAGGATGAAACGGTGGATGCGCTTACGAACAAACTAAATGGTTATGCCACGAAGGCTAAAGAATTAGGAAAAACCATGGATGAATCACTTTTAGTACGAAAACTATTAGACTCCACACCAGATAGGTTCATTCAGATAGTAGCATCCATAGAACAGACAAATGATCTCAATGACATCACATTAGATGAGATCACTGGAAAACTTAAGGCATTCGAGGAAAGGATAAAACTCTGAAAGGGAGGACAAGCAGAAAGTCAGGATAACCTATTATTCGCACAAGACGAACACTCTAGAAATAAGAAACGATTTAACAAAAATAGGGGTAGATCAAACTATTCACGAGGAAACTGGCAAAATAGAGGAAACAGAGATAACTCGAATGGAGAAAATTGAACTCACAACGATAAGTCAAATAAGAATAAAGGTGAGTGGAATAAAAAGAAAGGAAAATGTTTCAATTGCGGGAAACATGGACATTTTAAGAGAGACTGTAGAAACCCACCAACAACTCAGGAACAATCAAAACTTATCTTAGAAGACGATGAACCATCACTATTAATGACTACACACGAAACTGAACATGAAGAAGTTTTGTTAAATGAAGGACAAATACAATCCGGAAAGTATGCTACAACAGATGCTAGCATATGGTACTTAGATAATGGTGCAAGCAACCATATGACGGGAACTAAGAGTCATTTTAAGAATATTGACGAAAGCATCACTGGACGCGTTCGTTTTGGAGATGGATCGTACATAGAGATAAAGGGTAGAGGTTCTATATTACTAGGATGTAGAAACAAGGAACAAAAGATAGTTTCGGATGTTTACTACATTACAAACCTCAAGAGCAACATACTTAGTCTAGGACAACTTACGGAGATAGGTTGTAAGATCATCATGGATGGAAACAAACTGACTTTGTATGATAAGAGTAGGAAGTTGTTGATGAAGGTAGAAAGATCTAAGAATAGACTTTACAGTATTAGACTACAGATAGAAGCACCTGTATGTCTCTTAGCAAATATAGATAACCAAGCATGGTTATGGCACGCTAGATTAGGTCATCTAAACTTTGACGACATCAACAAGATAACAAGAAAGGGCCTAGTGGAAGGAATACCAAGAATAAATCATGCAGGACAAATATGTGATGCATGTTTATTAGGAAAACACAGCAGAACACCATTTCCCAATCAAGCTAAATTCAATCAAAGAACCCATTGGACTTAGTATATGGAGATCTTTGTGGTCCCATAAGTCCAGCCACACACTCTGGAAAGAAACTCATCTTCTTACTAGTAGATGACTGTACATGTTTCATGTGGGCCTACTTTCTAACATCGAAAGATCAGGCATTCAACACATTTAAGGAATTTAGACAGAAGATTGAAATGGAGTTAAGATTGAAGTTGAGAATGCTAAGAACAGATAGAGGAGGTGAATTTACATCAAATGAATTCACTAAATACTGTAAGGAGAATGGAATAGCAAGACAGTTAACAGCACCATACTCACTGCAACAGAATGGAGTAGTTGAAAGAAAGAATAGGACGGTGTTATCAACTACTAGGAGTATGATGCAAGCGATGAAGTTACCCTTAACTTTTTGGGCGGAAGCACTGGTTAGCGATCACGTTTCACGTTAATGAAAAGTGTCGGTCTCATTACATTTTTAATAGGTTGCATGTTAGACTATTTATGTTTACAATTTCATCATTATGTTTAGTTAACTTATGATGTAATGTTACAATGTAGGAAGTCCAAGGGCCATGCATGTAAAGTCTTAAGAGTTAGTAAGAAACCCTTGGACTCCCCTATATAAACAATGTATAGCCTTCATTAAGGCTTGTTGGTTCTCAAGCAATACAAGTTTATATTATATCAAAAATATCTAAGAGTTCCTTCCATTCTCCATCTTCTTCATCTTATCTTTTCTTTATTGGTTTATGATTCTATGATGTGTATGTTTGAATATTGGTGACCTAACAAGTGTATCAGAGCCTAGGGATATTTGGGGTTTTTTTGATTATTTAGGCTAGATTTGATCTTGTTTTCTTGGTTTGTACTCGTTAATTTTGTTTTTCTTTGAGTCTTTATTAGTCTTCAACATTTTTATCGTTATCTTGGTCTTAAACTTGCTCCTAAATTCGTTATTTCTTAAAAACCAACACAAACAGTACGTTTTCAAAACTTAGGGTTTTATAGCGAGTTTGTAACTTAGAAAAACTAGGTTTACTAGCGAGTTTGGGTATTTCTTTCTAAGCGAGTTTGTGTGGAAAAAAATTCAAGGCGAGTTTGCTATTTTGCCAATCGCATAGCAGTTTGTCTTAATACTCCTAGCGAGTTGTGTCTGGAAAACAATCCTAGCGGTTTGCTTCAATATTCTTCTAAGCGAGTTTGCCATATTTTTTTCATAGCGAGTTTGTTGACAATTTAACATAGCGAGTTTACTTAATAGCGAGTTTGTTAAAAAAAAAAAAAAAAAAAAAAAAAAAAATCCTAGCGAGTTTGGAATTGTTTGTAGCGAGTTTGGACTTTGCTAGCGGATTTGGGAATTGTTTGTAGCGAGTTTGGACTTTGCTAGCGAGTTTGGGAAATATTTGTGTAGCGAGTTTGGACTTTGCTAGCGAGTTTGGGAATTGTGTGTAGCGAGTTTGGGAATTTCCAGGTAGCGATTTGGGATATTATTGGTAGCGAGTTTGGGAAATCCTTCATAGCGAGTTTGGGAACCTTTCTTCCTAGCGAGTTTGGGTAACACTCTCATAGCGAGTTTGCTTTCTCACTTTTTCCATAGCGAGTTTGCTACCTAATTTTCATAGCGAGTTTTCCTTCCAAATCTTTTTATTGCGAGTTTGAGTGTAAATTTTTAAAATTACGAGTACAAGTCACTTTAGCGAGTATCAATATTCAAGTTTTCTAGCGAGTATAATTTGGATTATTAGCAAGTAAGAAACTACTTTGGGCCTTCGTCTCGACAACAACACTAATCTTCAACAACAACCTTAACCATCCTTAAAGATCCATTTTAAACATAATCAATCATCATGTCTCGACCTCCTTCTACTTATCCTTCAANCCACCACACACATTCTCCCTAATATCTAAATATCCTAACTTTACATTACAGGTACCCAACACATTCAAGCAACAAAACCAACTGCAATTATGGAGCCATTAGAGGAAACAATAACAGAAGCACAGCATTCTGAAGGTTCGATACTTTAATTATTTATAAACCTTATGATAAAATATGAAATATTATATCAATTTGTAAATACTGTTTTTTGTGCACATAGAAATTGCATCACCTACAGCAAGCTGCACTACTATACAGTCCACATCAACAACAGACATACTCTCAGTTCCTACCGAGTTGATCCCAATAACAAAAGGTAACATTAATAAATAAATTTTTTATGCATAAACCACATATACTTCGAATTGATCCTAAACACTAATCAATATTTCTTAACCACTACAGAAATGGCCACACCACCAATTGCATACACCGGTATGCAAACAAGATCAAAGACAGACATGACTTCTGACGCTTCTCGCAAAATACCTAAAAGGCAACTATTCACAGACGAAGCATCGGACAGCAAAAAAAAGAAAGCTTAAGATGCAGTATGCATGCACCATCTTTTGAAGGCTAACTGCACATTACTAAAGTGCAAGTTAAAACAATAACTTATCTAAATATCAATCACTACTACTTCCAGTCATGCACAATGGCTAATGTAAATAGCTATAACTATTAGCACCACTCATCCTAATCTAGGTTTGTGCATTGATCAGATGGTTAGCTCCACCTTTTGTATAACTACTACCAATATCCATGTACCCATAACATTTCTGTTCAATGTCAGTCAAACCTATCTTTGGTGCAAAAAATTCCCTCTTTTAACATTTTTCAATACAGTGAAAAATAAACATACAGAATAAGAAAATTCATCTAAAAAAAACACACCTGCAAACATTAATTTGGCCACC
Organism: Artemisia annua; assembly: GCA_014162995.1. Classification (NCBI taxonomy): domain Eukaryota; kingdom Viridiplantae; phylum Streptophyta; class Magnoliopsida; order Asterales; family Asteraceae; genus Artemisia; species Artemisia annua. The sequence continues at coordinate 45,690 of LBNU01010328.1, forward strand.
AGCAACTACAGAATCGATAAATCTGCAACTTTAGATCTACATCTTTACCAAAAATTTTCCATCCTTCAACTTCTCATACCAAACAAAAACATGCACAGCTTGAATCCCATTAAATTCCAATCAATAATAAGTAAACCATATATTCTTTTTTCAATATCAAATAAAAATATCCTATTAATAATGTTCAATCACCAATTAAAGCACAGCAACCAAACCCTCCAACATCCTAAGCTCCCTATCAGCAGAATCATACACAATCTCACCAATCCTTTTACCTAAATCATCATAAGAACGGATCTGATTACTTTTTTTTGGGTACTTTATTGTAGGCGCCTCCTTTTTGGTCTCTTTTACGGTTTTTGTTATTTAGGATCTCGGTACGTTTTGGCTTTTTGGAATTGTGGAAGAATGAATACCATCATTTGTTGGGATCGTGGAACTTTTGGGTTATGGAAGATAGAAAAATCCATCGAGAAGCTGTAAGAAAGAAATGAAAGATGCCATGACTTTGTTTTACACACATCCAACTCTAATTCTAATTTACACCCAAAAAAAATATATAAACTTACACATACTAATTAAAATAAATATATAAAAAATAGCAAACTATTTTGCCAAAGTAAAAAATCAGCCCATAATAACACGCGCGCGCAAACATACTCTTAAGCAAAAAAAACGTCGCCCCGCAGCAACGCGCGGGCAAACCTGCTCGTAAATAATAATTTTCAAAAGCTATATTTGTCTTGAACAAATACAAGATATTGTGTAACAAAACAAATAACCTTTCTTTAGAAAAATGATCACCATCCTACAATCTAAACATTACAATTTCCAAGACACTAAGGATAAATGTGTACACATATAATGATTTAAATGGGAGAATGAACCTTATCACTTCCATTATACATGTTATCAAATATAAAATATGTATTATACGAAATTATACCAAATATAAAAAATATATTATACACATTTTGAAAAACTATAGTTATCTTTATTGAGCTTTATTCTAAACTTATATTACATCAAACAGTATATATACATTAACCGAGCAATAGAAAACATTACTAACCCTAATTCAAAAATCTATACGTTGCATATACAAAGTAAGATGAAAACACAAAAGATTTATATTCGTACATTAACACCAGAATTAACTCCTTGCACTATCAACGTAAAAGTGTTAAGGACATGGTGTTACAAGAAAGCAAACATGCCGGTAGATTAGAAAAAAATAAACTATTTTACTTATCATAATTAACTTCATACGCCTACCTTATAAATACATTGATTCGTCGTGTTTTAGTGTGTAAAACAACAAGTATTCAAAAATATCAACAAAGTGAGGTCAATGTTATCGTGAGTGACAACAAGACGTGGAGAAATACAAGTAAACCTTTTAGGAAAAAGATTACCTCGTAAACTCGTGCAATGTGATATTAGTGAGACCGGGAAGTGATTTCCCGAGTCGTACCCCAACGAGGTGTGGATGGAAAGCTACGTTAAAGATCGAGATTAAAGACTTGTATGTTTGGTTGTGAAAGATTGTTTGGAATTATGGTACGCTAAATTAACGAAATTGGAAAATTAACGAACGAGGATGAAAATAAATTAACCTAAAGGGAACAAAAGGCACTTGGCAAACTAGGGGAATCCTAAAACACTACGGGAAACAAAGTTAGGTATCGGGAATCCTAAATCACAATTAAAAACAAACACGTAACGTTTATTTAAAAATAAACGTCACGCGCAAGATAAAACGTGAAATTTAAACACGAAAGGTCCTACGAGCTTACAAATAATTTTCTTACGCACTAAAAGACAAAAGAAAATTTTGGAAAAAAGAAAATTAATTTTTTAAGAAAAATCCTAATTATTATGAATTAATTACTTTTGAAACTAAATTAAATCAAAATAAATAATAAAACTAATTAAATAAATCTGAAAATTTTCTGGAAATTAACTTATACTAAAACAGATTTAAGAAAAATAAAATAGTTGAAAGAAGCAGCTTCAATAAGCTGCTATAAGCTAAACAGCTTATATAAGCTTATTATAGCACTACTACTATAAGAATTAAAGTTGGAACAATAAACACTGAGAAGTCCCTAGGGCAGATGGTTGTGTGTGGTGTGGTTGTGTGTTTATGCAGGAGGTCAGGGGTTCGACTCCCACCTCTTGCATTTTTTTGAAGACATTTTTTTTTTTTTTTATTTTCCTTCTGTTTCTTTTTACTAACACACCAACACAACCTTAAGAACAACTTTTGGAAAACAGAATTGAACAAACAAACAAATCTTAATTTAGTTTCAAAGATCAAACCAGATTCAACAATTTGTAAAATTCTAGTTTTGCCTTTCTTTTTGTCACTGCCACACTAATCACTAAACCAAATAAGCTTACACAAGCTTATTGCTTGTATAAGCTATGCATTAACAACAACTAAGAATACAACAAAAATTACAAACAAAAACAATAATAGTAACAAGACAATTCAACAAGGACAACATCAAGAACATGAACAGTGGCAATCACAAGAGATTGAGAAACTCAAATAAGCTAATAAGCTCCTATAAGCTTATACAAGTAAACAAACAACAACAATCACAACAGAACATACAACAAGAACAATAACATAAACAAACAGAGACAACAACAAGATCATACAACAAGAAATAAGAACAAGGACAACAGCAGCAACAGCAGAAAGAGCCAAATGAGGGCTCAAAATAAGCACTAAGGAAAAGCAGTGGGGAAAACCTAAAAGCATTTACCTAAATACTACCTAAAGGGCTTCCTAAATCCACAAGAACCAAGCAAATACAACTATAAATGAACAATCTAGCTGCAAATCAATTTGGGTAAAAACTGAGGTGCAGGGCATAACTAAGCTCAAAGTGGTCACTTCAAGATCAAATTTAAATGGCCAAATGAACTTCAAATTGAAAATTTCTTTTTGTTTTTGATAAACAACCAACCAAAGATTATAAAACAACAAGAATCACTTATTTCCAGTATCTATTGAACCTTGTGCATTACCTAGAACATTGTCCCATTTTATCAGTTTGAAACATTTTTGACTTTTAAAGTTTTTGCAAAAGTTGACTAAAATAAGCTTTGATTACCACTAATTGATTACTTATGCTATGTTTAACCTAATAGAAGCTAATTTAAACAACCTAAGTAGATTCTAAGTAGAATTGAAGCTATTGATCACCTCTAATCCCAACAGTTAACTGTTATGGGAGGTTAAGATGGAATTTTGACTTTTGTTGAGATAATGGCAAAAGAATTGATCAAAATGAACTGATATTAACCTAAGAATGGTGAACAAAACAATTATACCCTATTATACTACCAACAATTCAACCTAACAGCTTAATCCAAACACCCCTAATGTGACTGTTTTAATGAATTTTTAAGCAAACCCCTAAATTACCCTACAATATCAAGTGATTAACTTAAATTATGCTACAACAGATCCAAACAAACTTAAATCAACAACTACTAACAGCAACAATCAAGAATCTCAAGTTATGATTAAAATTTGGAACAAACACCTACTTGTCATCCAAGCTTGTGAGAATTCTGAGAACAATGAACCAAGAACAACCTATGCACCTCCCATGAGGTTCTAAACCAAATTCAGCATCAATTCTGCAACTGCTTCTACTGTTCTTCTTCTTCTTTCTTCTTCTTTTTGTATTTTTGTGATTTTTTCTTTGAATTTTTATTTTCTTTTCTTTTCTGGATTTTCTTTGCTTTTCTTTTGATTCAAATAACCTTAACAAACTTAAACTAACATTTTAAGATAATTTAGACAGGATACAAAGGGAATGACAAGACACTTAGGATTTTGAATGAAAATACGAATTGGAAAAATACTTAAAAATAACTTCAATTAAACTGGAAATTCAGAATTACAAATGTAAATAGATTCTAAAAACATAAAAGATACAAGAGAAAGGATGCCCTAATGGCTTACATGAGCTAACTATTTATACTAGAAAGTGGTAGGTAGGAAAATGGGAGTCTTGTGCTTCTTCTCTGTGAATTAGGGTTCTGTGAGGTTCCCTTGAGCTCTGCGAACAAATCCTCACCCTCCAATTGCTGTGAAAGTCATCCTGGCCATAGATTGGGTTTTGGCGGGAAAACAGTTGTGGTGGGTTTTTGGATTGCCAGGGTGTCCATGGGGTTAGGTAGAGATTGGGAGAGGTGTTAGTGGGTTGGGGGAGTGTGATGGGGTGCTTTTGAGGGTGGTGGTGTGTTGCAGTAGAGGTGTCGGGGTGGAAGGGTGTTTTATCCAGAGGTGAAAGGGAGGTGGGGAAGAAAGGAGGTAAAGGGGGGAAGTTTGACTATTTGACTTGGGGTTATATAAAAAACGGGGGTTTATTGTTGGGCTGAGGGAGTAATGGGCCAAGGGTGAGTGGATCAGGTGTTGGGTTGGTGTGTTTAGGATTAGAGATGTTGGGTTTATAAATAAAGATAAGTCCAATTGGTTTTATTAGCAACACAAGCCCAAGGATGCAAAGTGTAAAATCTGATTTTCATTGAGGACCACTTATGCCAATTTTCCAAAGTATTACCAAGGGCCTATTTTGCCAAGTTTTGAATTCCCAAGGTCTTTTTGATCATTTTTCTTCAAATTAAAATTCCCGGGGGTCATTTCTGCCAACTTTGGAAACTTGAGGGACCCAACATGTAAAATCTCCAAACTTGCAATCCAAGGACCAAATTTGACAACTTGACTTTTCAAGGACCAAAGTTGCCTTTTCCTTCCACCATATTCATCCAGGGGCCATTTCTGCCATTTCTGAAAGTTCAGGGACCAAACTTGCCAAATGTGAAACTTCAGGGACTAAACTTGTAATTTTTTGAAAGCTTTTCACCCAAAGATCATTTTTGATTTTAAAGGACTTGGTTTGACTTTTCTTTTAAAATAAATGCTCAGGGACTAATTTTGTCAAGTTTTGAAAGTTGGGGGACTGAAACTGCCAATTATGCAAACTTTGTACAATTTTCATTTGTTTTTGATCATTTTGCATTTAAAACATATAAAACACGATCTTTGGGATATTTTTAGTATTTGGATGTATTTCCGAGTGTTTTCACGTGTTTTGGCAGTTAAAATATGATAAAAATGATGAGTATTTACACACTCATCATACATGCTAACCCTGATTGAACAAAGCCATAGAGTTCACTAACCCTGATTGAAGGGGTTATTTTTTTTTGCTCAAATGCTTACAAGCAAGTTAGATCCCTTTACAAAAACTGCAAATCAAGTAGGGCATTTGAACAGAGGAAATTCCATTTAGCGTAAAACTGAACAGTGAGATGCAAGAAAGCATGAAGTTATCCATTTAGTGATTGATAAGAAATGTATTATACTCGATAAACTCTAAAACATAACTAAAAAACAAGCTATTCAAGTAATTAAATGCTTTCAATGGGGACTCAAGGTATGATTAGCAGTTTTAAGGATGAAGTAAATACCATTGATATGATTCAAAGTCTATCGTTTTAGTTGTTTGTCTAGAGATTGCGTCGTCTATCCTAAAGGCTCAACTTCTGTTAGGAAGGATAGAAAAATACTCAAGAATTGTATGGTTAGAAATCAGAGGTAGAGCGTTTGAAAGCTGTTCCAAGGAGAACATTTGTTCAACAGCTAAAAGTTCTTGTGAAGCCTTATTTGTGGACGAGGATTCATATGTACTAAATCAAGCAGATTCATTGTTTTGTTTATCTGAAGTTACATTTGCACATTACTTATTAAAGGAAGATCCATGAATATGCAACTGGAGATATCTTTAAAGATTATTCAATTTCGACATGGGTGGTCGGGTAGAAGATGGAAGAAAGTTTGAAATAAAAGGTCTGCAATCTCAAATGAACGACATGATGGATTAGGTCAAACAACAACATTTGGGAGATATGGTTTGTTCAAGTTCATCGTGCAAGTGGATAACCAGGAACTGACGTTAACAGAACCAGTGGCAATAAATATGAATGCACATGCATACATCGGAGTTCAATGGTTTACATTCTTTGAGAGCTCTCAACAGTCAAGACGAGTGTCCAATCAGCTCCAACAACATTTCAAGTTAGCTAACTATATGATAGTTATAAATGTGGTTGGACTATTATGCCCTTGGATATATAATAAAAAAATGAGTGTTGACCTCACCATTATGGGTCAAGGGACGCATTCAGCCTCAAAAACCTAACTTTTGGACGCATGGCGATGATTTTGCAAACTTAGGGGGCATGGCGATGGTTTTGGGAAAGTTTAGCGACCAACGGTGTATTTTAGTCTTATCTAAAGTTATAAAAAAACATGGGAGATTTATAATTTTACACTTAACTACATATAATATATTTAAAATTCAACCACTAATGTTTTATTAATTACCTCATCTTTTTTTAAGTTTTTATTTTCATAAATTTGACACCTATATTTTTATGTGTTTTTTTTCAACAATCAAATTCTCCATCAAATTTATTAAAGTTTGACCAAAATCAATTCAATTTTGACTTTTTATTGGCTAATAATATTGCTCGATTTCACCTATGTGTCAAAATCGAGCATTCCTATTGGTTCAATTTTTTTCCACTAAGATTGTTTTGTCAAAAAAAACCCCGAAATGATGTAATTCCTTTATTATATAAAAGATTATGAATACATTTACATTATTGGTTATGCATAAATAATGTTTTGATTTGGTACTTTGTAGGTTATATTAAAGATTAAATAAAATTTCTCCGTTATAAAAAAGGTACGTGTGTTTATAAAGTATGTAAGGTATGGTGGTGCATACTATATGTATGTTGAAACGGTATTTTGATATATATGATAATAAAGGTGTCTCAAAAAAGTGTTTATTTTATATATGAATACCAATTATAACTATTTTCATATTTTGACTTTTTATTTAAAACCTTCATTAGTTGCTTCCTTTTAGTTTTTTATAATGAAAGTGAAGGTTAAAATAATCTTTTACTAATAAAAAAAATACATTGATTACACATATCTTAAGTTCTCTATTTTCTCTTCGGGACAAAATGACTTCTTTTTATAGCTTTTGATGTACATAATGTGTATTAAATCATATTTACAACTTTCAAAATGCATATTATTACTAGTGCAACAAGATGTATTCCGATTCAAAAAAAAATATTGCCATCTAATTTTCTAAAGCATGACTATAACTTTGTTAGACTTTTGTAGATTCAATTTTTAGCGTCAAACTCTTACCAAATACGTATAGGTCATGCCGTTTTGGAGATCGAAATAATGAAAATTTAGTTGTTTATGATGTTAGTTGTCTGCATTTGATGTTGTATGTTATTGTTAGGATCACGTTTCACGTAATGAAAAGTGTCGGTCATTACATTTGTAATAGGTTGCATGTTAGACTATTTATGTTTACATTTCTATCATTTATATTTAGTTAAACTTATGATGTATTGTTACAATGTGAGGAAGTCCAAGGGCCATGCATGTAATATCTTAAGACTTGGTAAGTAACCCTTGGACTCCCCTATATATATGATGTATAAGCCTTCCTAAAGGCTTGTTGGTTCTCTTGATAATACAAGTTTAATATATCACATATTAGAGTTCCTTCCATTCTCATCTTCTTCATCTTCTTCTTTCTTATTGGTTTATGATTCTATGATTGTGTATGTTTGAATATGGTGACCTAACAAGTGGTATCATTCGCCTAGGGATATTTGGGGTTGTTTTTGATTAGTTTAGGCTAGATTTGATCTTGTTTTCTTGTGTTTGTACTCGTTATTTCTTGTTTTTCATTGAGTCTTTATTTGTTTTAAGCATTATTCTCGTTATATTGGTCTTAAACTAGCTAGTAGAATCGTTATTTCTTAAAAACCATATAAAACAGTACGTTTTTTCAAAACTTAGGGTTTTATAGCGAGTTTGGTACTTTGAAGAAACTAGGGTTTTATAGCGAGTTTGGATATATAATTTTCATAGCGAGTTTGGTCCAAATAGCTTCGTAGCGAGTTTGTTTGAAAAAATCAAAGCGAGTTTGCTTTTCTTTGTGCCTTATCGCATAGCGAGTTTGGCAATTACTCTTAGCGAGTTTGAAAAATTAACTTGATAGCGAGTTTCATTTTTCTTCCTCGTAGCGAGTTTGAAAAATTAACTTGATAGCGAGTTTCATTTTTCTTCCTCGTAGCGAGTTTGAAAAAATTAACTTGATAGCGAGTTTCATTTTTCTTCCTCGTAGCGAGTTTGGTCCTAAACTTTAATAGCGAGTTTACTCAAAACTGTCTTAGCGAGTTTGCTTTGCATAGTTACCTAGCGAGTTTGCATCTAAATCTTTTGATAGCGAGTTTGATTCAATTTTTTTTCGTAGCGAGTTTGCTTAAAATCTCATATAGCGAGTTTGCTTAAATTTTTTCCAAAGCGAGTTTCATTTTTTTCTTTAAACTTTTAATTACGAGTACAAGTCACTTTAGCGAGATCAATAGGTTCAAGGTTTTCTTGCAAGTTTCTTTGGGATTATTCGAAAGTCAAAAAGATACTTTGAGCTCTCGTCACGACAACAACAACTAATCTACAACAACAACCTACATTTTATCCTTTAAAGATCCATTTACATAATCAATCAAGATGTCTCAACCTCCATTCTACTTTTACAATCAACAACAACAACAACAACCACAACAACAACCACAACAACCAAATCATCACATGTTTCAACAAATGTATCGGCAACCGTCAATGTACCCTCAACATCAACTCTTAATGCATCAAGTGCAACAACAACCGTACCTACAACCGCACATGAACATGCAAACGGTCCTCACACAACCAAAGCAAACCCATTGGTTCGATCAAATGTGTGAAGCTATCACTAGTCAACAATCTCGTCATGAAGCCGGGTCTCTTGACATACCACCAATGCTCACACCAGGTAATTATGTTCAGTGGTCAAGCAGATTCCTGCGGTTTCTCGAACTGAAGAAACCTCATGGCAAGTATATGAGGAGAGTGCTCTTCGATGGTCCATTTCAATTGCCAACAAGAACGATTCAAGGTGATCCTAATGCCACTCCACCAAGACCTGACACCGTAATTTCAGTTTCTGAATCACAACTCACTGAAGAAGAAAGGCTACATTATGAGGCTAATGCACTAGCAATGAGTTACATATGTCAAGGAATTCCCAATCCAATCTTTCGCAGTGTGGATGCTCAGAAGACTGCAAAGGATATGTGGGAACATGTTCATCTCTTGATGGAAGGTACTGAGTTAAATCAAGAAGACATGGAGTCAAAACTCTATTTGGAATACGAGAACTTCATGATTGAACCAGGGGAATCACTCGAATCGTACTATCATCGGTTCACCAACATCGTCAATGATCTAGATCGATGCAATGTCAAGCTTCCAAAGATTGCCATCAACACTAAGTTCTTGAGTTGTCTAGGTCCTGATTGGCAAAAGTATGTCACCTTTGTTAGACAAGCGAAGAACCTTCATCAAGCCTCATACAGTTTGTTGTTTGACTACTTGAAGCATCATGAAAGTGAAGTTAACAAAGATAGGGCTCTTCGTGCAAGTTTGTCACCGTCTCCACCACCAAACTCCTTAGCACTTATGGCTCAATCACAATTCACTCCACAACAAAGTTTTGCTCAGGATCCGAATTACCTCACCTACCAACAACCACAATCGTCTCAGCAAATGGTTCCATATGATCCTAATGTGCACGGCAATCTATCTTATGACAACACTGATTCAATGTACTATTCCAATTCCACCAATGATGATGATGATGAGGACTTCAACAGTTTGAACGAAGGAATTGCTCTCATTGCTAAAGCTTTTCGCAAGTTCTCAACTAAGTCCAACAATCGACTTCGTTCCTCATCAAACACAAGGAATCAAGCTGTTATCCAGGATGGTCGTGTTGAAGTGCAGAATCGTAATGCTGGAAGGTTTAGGTCAGGAAACAGTATGGGTAATTATGGTACAGGACAAAGGGTTAATACTGGGTATCGCAACAATGTTGGTGCTGCTCCGAAAAGGGTTGAAATTATGGAACAGGGTAACAATGATTCAGGGAAAACGGTTGTTCGCTGTTACAACTGCAACGGGGTGGGTCACGTAGCTACTGCATGTCCGTCTCCACGTACTCAGGGCAGCAAGTTCCACAAAGAAGCTCTACTACTTGCACTACAGGATGAAGCACGTGGAAATGCCAGCAATGAGGGGAACAACAGTTTCATGGCTACTGCTCAGTCTGATGATGACATGGAGGATTTGGAAGCTAATGCTGCTGTGATGCTGATGGCAAATATGCATGAACATCAAGTTAATGATTCAGGCCCAGTGTACGACACTGACGGTCTGTCTCAGGTATTTGAACCAATCCCATGCTTCGTTCATGATATTGCTTCATCTTCCGAATCTGATTCAAACAAGGAACAAGTTGTTCATGATGAGTCGTTATTATCTAACCAAGAGGAATATCAAATGGACCCCGTAGTTATATTTGATGATGACGATCAAATTACCGTTACATTTGATGATGATGATGTCGATCAAATTAACTCCGAAGTCACATTTAATACTCCAATTGATAAAGATAACAACGAAGATCTTGAACAACATGAGCCTATGATTGATTAAGAGTCTGAGATCAGAACTGCTCTTATGATAAGTTAAATGCAATGAGATAAATGATAAGTTAAATGCAATGAGATAAATGATAAGTTAAAAGCTAAAGTTGCATTGTTAACGAATGAACTTGAGTGCTGTAAAACACGCCTTCATGATTTTGAAACCCAGAATAATAGAGAGAAAAGCTTTGAGATTGCGTTTCAAAAGTCTTATATTCAAGAACAAGATTTACAAAATAAAGTTCGAGAATTAACATGTTCAAAAAATGATTTGATTTCTCAAATGGATAAAGAAAAGTTTGAACACAAACAACAAATTGCTCAACTCAAAAACGAACTTTTACAAACACAAGCTGAGTTGACAACGTGTCAAACGGATTTCAAAGAACATAAACAAAAATCAAGGGATCGTGCTGATTCTTATATTGAAGAAATTCTTGACTTAGAAAACAAACTCAAGGACTTTCAAAATGTGGTTTATAAAACTGGTGAAACCATTTCTACAATTCAAAAGTTTTCAATACAACAAAAACACGATGGTAATAGATTTGGCATTGGTTTTGAAAATCCACGGTTCCTTAAAACAGCACACAAGGAAATTCCTAAGATATACAGTGCAGATCATTTCTTTGATGAATCAGTTGTGCGTGTTGTTGTGTATGATCGTGAAGAGGAATTGGAAATTGAAGATGAGACACGACTTAAATTAGAAGATGTTTTTTATAATACACCTTTTGACTACGAAAAGTATATATCAATTTCTGAAAAATCTGTTCCTCAACAAGAAAAAACCGAGCAACCATGGACTTTAATGGAAATTTGTGAGTCATCCTCTAATGTAGGATCGGTCAAACCAGTGGCACAAATAAATGGTTCTTTACCTGATTTATGTCAATTTAAACCATTAACAACAAGTTGGAAAGTACTTAGGTATTTTAAAACGTTTATGGAAGATATCAATTTTTTAGAAGAATCGATTGACCGTAATTCTCAAATAACGGTTGCAACTTTTCAATCTGCTTATGAAAAAGAAAA